>DF241940.1:0-68830 GCA_000507305.1 Breviolum minutum Mf 1.05b.01 | reverse complement strand
TTTTTCAAAACAAACCCTCAGGAACTATCAACCCTGTGTATCTACCCCTAGAACTCTGGAACAACACAAAGAATGTGTCAATCAACAAAACACTGTCAATCACAACTCTTGCCCAATACTTTTATCCTGCAACTTAGGAGGAACATCCCATTAACAACCATGACCCTGATCGTGTTCTGTTTTGGAAGACATACACTGGAAAGAAATGCATCAATGTTTATACTTTGGACTTGGGGTGGTATGCTATTGAAGGGCATCTTCTTGAGCAACTTCTGAGACCTCTACATGCTATAAAATAAGCTACTCTTGAATTGTGGCATGTATGCTGGCAGGTGCAGTCCTCTCGGAGTTGGCGCACCCACACTGGCTTTGGCTCAGCCGACATGCCTTGCAGTGGGTCAAGGCTCGCCCTCCCCCCCCCAAAAAAAAAACAACTATATAACTACAACTAAAATTCCCCAATACCGCTAATGTATTCATTATAGTTTGTGGAGGTGTTCAGATGGACTTTATTTGTCTATTCGTACTATGTTCAAGTGAACAACAAAGTGCTTCTCGCTTAAAACTTTCACAACAAAGGGTTCAAGCCGAGTTTCTCGTGTCTAGCGGGAGTTCCAATGCCTTGGCGATTTTCCGCCTCATCAACGTCCCTGCAGGAACCAGCGCGTACTCATGCTCATCTGCAAACATGTCCTTGGGCCCGCCAAAGATTTGGGCGGTTTTCGGCAAAACGCCACCTACATTCTCCTTAGCGATAAGCCTTGCAGCGGCATCTTTCTTCACTTTCTTCACTGGCGACCAGCCTTGGTCAGCCATGTTCTGCAGGTGTTCCCTTGCAGCAGGGTCATCGACACACATGGATAATCCAACACTATTGAACACGTCTGTGATTGGATGAAAGCTATCTCCTTTCTGAATGAGCTTCTCTACAGCCCGTTTGCACAGGTCAATATCTCCACCAAAGTAAAGATGGAATTCCTCTGCGAGCTCTTGGCTCATCTTCCATTTCGTCACCATGACCTCCACCATCTCGTCCTTTGGGATCTCGTTTATGACGATGATGTTCTCGATATCCCGCAAGTTCATGCCTGCTTCTTGGAGACGGTATGGATATGCAAATTCGGAGCTGATCAGCACCACGCTTGCCTGGCGTTGCTGCTTTGTCAGCATGACAAAATACTGCAGTGCCTTTTGGGCTTGTGCTTCATCATCACCGGGCAATGCGAGATTTGCTTCGTCCACCAGAATGCATGTGGCATTCCCCGTTTTTTCATCTATTTTTTTGATCACCTCTTCCAGAAGCTGTTTTGGCGAATCGTTGTCACGGGAAGCCTCCGCCTGCACTTCTATGTTGGGGGTCTTCGCTTTGAGTGAAATTTTGATTGCTTTCATCATCCACCACTTCTCCCAATATGCCTTAATGGACTGACATTTGTTCTCTATTCTTTCAAAAATCCAGACGAATAGTGGTTTGTCTGGATCCTTGCGCATGTCGACATCAAGGATCGTCAGCTTGGAGTTTGGGGCATTCTCAACCTGCATCACCATATGATTTTTAATCAACGACTTGGCAAGGCTCTTCGCACCGAGCACCAAAGTAAATTTTGTTTCCATCATGGCCTGCCGGAGTGCTGCTTGGAAGCTTTCCCTATTGATGATTTCTTTGCTGTTCGTAAAGTTTTCCGCCAGCATTAAAATGTTGGATAGGTACTTGTCTGCATCTGCATCCACCCGAAGTTCACCGGCTGCTTTCCGGGCAAGTCTGTAGAATTGGAAAGGAGGTCGCAACTGCGGCTTTCCTTGATCTTCTGTTGCGCGCAGCCTGGTGTTGGAAGGCCTGCCTCGGTGCCATGCGACTTTCATTGGGAAGGCATCCCAAATGAACAATCATAGCAATGCTAAAAACAACCCTGAGAAAATCTATTGGGGTCTCCCTTTCATCCAAGGCACTATGGTAAAGTCTGAAGAAACATGTGCCACTGGCGAGGTACGCTAAAATGGCCAACAAAGGCCATGACTTGCGATTGGTGCGTCTCATTGCAGGAAAAGAAGGAACAAAACCCAAACCAGAACTTTATTGTTAGCTAGTTGCGTGTTCCAAAACATCATGTTGAACGCTTCTTTGGTAGAGTTTTGGATTCACATTGTGAATTTTGTGTTGGTTTCGGTGTGTAAGAGCTGTCATCCGTGCACTTGAATAGCTGGAAACATAGCGATGCAACAAATTGTTCTTGTGCAATCCAAAACTGAGCACCATGTAAGGTGTATGAAACTCCATCTGGAAACGTGCGTTGCTCCTTGAATTTTTTCTTCACTTCTACTCGTCAGTTTTGAACCCAATCCTTTTACTTTCAAAAGTGATCCTTAATTTACAGGCAATGCGGTGAAGCAAACGCTGTTCTTGAATATGGAATCATTCACTTTCAATGCCCCGTCTTGTTCTGTTGAATCGTTTAAACGCAGGTACAGTATCTGTATGATGATATCAGTGTACATTCTCAGTCCATAAATAATTTATATCAGCAGAAGAGCTCCACAAAGCAAAGCCTTCACAACAATGAAAGCTTAGGGCATATTATGTAGCAAAACAAGCACTCCAAATACAATGAAAAACATAAACCATTAAGTTTGAGAACACTGTCAACATTTTGTTTCGCACAGTTTCAAGGCACTTAGGACACTCTTGACTAAACACCCCGCAAAAAGAAACTACAAAGAGCCAACACGCCTGGAAACAAATTCCAAAGACCGTCAATCCTGAAACGAAATTTCAACACAAAATTAAGATTGGAAACATACTGTGCCCAGAATTTGGGAACGAACTCCTAAATACTTGAAATGAAAGTCCGAAAAAAATCGAATGGGGGTTGGGGATTTGAAACAATTCCAGCAAGCACCAATTCTTCATGTTTGGGGTCTGTCATTTGAGCTCCGGCGACGCCCTTTACCATTACTTGGAGGATCATCCCAGGACTTGTAAGTAGTTAGGATCACCCGCCATTTATATAAGCCATCAAACGGCCATGAATGGAAGGGGTCGAATAACTGGAGGTCTTGGGGACTTAGGATCACCATGGTTATCAACTACTTCCAAGATGCTCACATGGTTCACCTGAAAATGGCACCCTGCAATAGGAGATTCCGATCTTAGAAACCATCATTTTAGGTTTATGTTAAACTTGGGTAAAATATATCAGGAAAATCATCTACCATCCCTGAAACGAACAAATCACCCCTGAAAATGGTTGCTTCTTAAAGACAATCGTTTCCTTTTGGATTTTTTGTTTATTTTCAGGTGCGAACTGTGAATCTGAGGGAAGAAACACATAAAGGATTTGGATCAATTATTCATACATCATGGATCACATGGCCAATTTGGATCATTTCCATTTCCATTCGGCTTGATTTACCATGGAACTTAAGAGTTCCAGGTTTTTACGGGCGTATCAAAGAACAAATGCTCCTGGAGTTGGTATTGGGGGAATTTTCCGCCTCCAAAGATATCAGTACAGGAATAAAGGATGATTGCACGCATCTTTGAGAGAAGTCTTGGTGGAGGATTTGCCATCTGGAGGTAAGAACATTGTGATGTTGGGCAGGATGTAAGAATATGGAATCATTGATAGAACGTGTGGAGTGGTGAGGAAACATCAGCAGAAATGATGAAGAATCAGGGGACAACGTCGTGCTTTTTTTTTTAATTCGGGAAGCATGATAGTTCAAAGACTTTAATTGCCATCAAGCTCAAAACAAATGGTGGATTTCACCAAAATGATATCAACAAAATCTTCCATACGGCAACTTATTATAGTCTGAACATGTCATATATCAAATGTCTATAGACTAGATACGACTATAGACTATAGATGTGTTACAAGCATTTGTAAAACAAGATTGATCCACAAAGCTGTGTCACCTTTGCCGTGCAAGCAAAGCAAGCGCACCATGCAGCTGTGGGAACCCAAAGTGCGTCCCGCCTCAAGGCTGCGAAACGGGCGGATTGCATTGGCTTGGTGAGATGCGGGTTGCAATGACAGGCGCACCCATAGGATCCATGGGACTGGTATGTTTACCTTATACATTTTACCATGACCATCATAATCAACCGTTCATGTAGGTAAATATACCAGTCCCATGGATCCGTCATGGGTGTATGATTACATTTTTTGTCATCCTCGTGACAACAATTGGTTTCGGCGTTCATCCAGAATCAATATCACCAATATCAATCAATGGGTTTACTGAGTTTACTGGTGGTTTGAGGTCCTTTTTGTTCTTGGTTTTTGAATCCTCTGAATCCGTTAAGCAAGAAATCTTTGCGAAACCTCCCACTGAAACAGCTGTCTTTCCTCATCTTCTTGGTTTGGACAACAAGCCCTCTGGTTGGATAGCAAAACCAAACACTTTTTCACCAAGCATTTTCAGGTACCTAAAATGGAGGTACTCACCCATATAAGCTGTATGTAAGGCGAAAATCTTGGTGAATTCAGCGGCATTGTTTCTTTGATCATCCTTTGATGGAGACTTGAAGATATCGCCAGAAAATGCATCGATTATAAATGCCAAACTAAGACTTGGAATGCCATCCATTTTTTTTTGGTGTTGGAATATGTTTCCACAGCATGGCGAAGCTTTTTAGCATTGCAAGATCGAAGGAAAGCTGAGATGGTATTCCAAGTTACATTCTGAGCTACTTGGTTACCATCCCATTCTGGGTTGGTTCCATTGGCATGGTTCATTCATCCTGTTTCCATGAAATTGAGGGCAGTTTCCAACTCGCAGGTACCGTCAACAAAATCCAAACTTGTCCAAAAAATCCTGGAGGATTTTGAGGGCCACCCAAAATATGGAGACACCACATGGGAGACAATTCCTTTCATACCTGTCGATGCTTCAACGAATCCGGCAAGACAACCACCAGAAAATATAAATTAAAAAACCCATCGGTAAGTAATGGTAGATATAAAACCATATCAACTATTGCAACCGCCTGGATTTCTGAAGCATCAACGTTGTATGATTCTCAATATCTTCAACACCCTTGCCGTGTTTCCCCAAGTTCCCCACCCACAAAACCAGCAAGAGCGAAAGCAGAGGTTTCTTGTGGCGCTTCCACTGGGGCATTAAGAAATACTAACCGCTGACAGTTTTGATCAAGGCATTTAAAATGCTTCGGATGACAAGGGACGAAATGACACCCTTTTGCAAATAATCGTTCTTTTGGTCAAACATGGTCAAACTCACAAAGAAACTCAGTGGGATTTTCCCGATTTTCCAAATTCTTGGAAGCCACTTTTGTAAGTGTTTGTTCAAGGTGTTGCAGTGTTGCTGTCTTGTGAGAAAATGAGCATGCGCCCTGCAGGATCTCAGGATATTTTGGTACAAGCACAACCTTCCACTTTTTACATACCCTTAGACCAAGCTCTGAAATGGTTTGCTTTTCTTTATGCGGTGAGACTAAACACAACCTTTGACCAGGTTCATTTAGGTCTGATTCATGGCGCGGCTGTAGCTGGACATGAGTCTGGCAAAGGGGCTGCGAAAACGGCTGGCTACATTTTTCATGGATGAGGATTTGTTGAAGTCAATACAGATAGATCAAATAGGGTAGTGAGCAGCAACCAAAAACAGTGATTCCTAGTAGGGTGTCCATGGAAGTCAGCAACTAGTTACCTATTTTTAAGGGACGTATCCAACCTACTCATACAGGGGTGAAATAGTCCATTTAGTAAGTACCAGCAGGACATCCCAGTAGTTTCATCAAAGAACTGTATGGAATCCTTCAAAAACGTGGTGGGCCATATGGCCATATTGCGTATATCATTTTACTGACTTTTCCCCCCCCCCAAAAAAAAAACAATAAACAAGTCGCATGTATACGATATACTTACCTCCCCCCAAACTAACCTGGCACCCAACAAACAACTATTAGGGAAAAAAAACAAACATCTTCCCGAGCTTTCTTTGGAGGTGCCAAAGCTACACTCCCCACCTGTCAAGAGGCCCAGGTCCCCCAAAAAGGAAAACAAAAATCAAACAACCAACCCCTGGTGTTTCAGGTGCGAAACTGCTTGTGGTTAGTTTCAGGGAGGGGTCTAGTTACTACACCCCGGAAGATTAACATGCAACATAATCATGGATGCCTGGAAGATCATGTTCCTTTCTAAATGGGTGATTTGTAGGTTCCATGTTTATCTTCCAGGGTGTAGTTTTTTGCACACAACATCGCCCCAAAAGCGATAATTCTAAGCTTTCCTGGCTCTGTCAACCTGGGTTCACCCTGAAGCTGCTCTGGCAGTGGGGCGCCACCGCCTGCAGGTTCCAATAAAATGCCAAGAGCCGCAGGGAAAGAGGCATGGGAAAATATTTGGGGTGACTTTTTTGTAGGCAACCCTGCTTGGATTTAGAGTTATCAATTTGCTTTCCGATTGGTTGGTTGCGAAATAGAAAATCAAATTCCATTCCTCAAATGACTGTTTCTTACTTGATTCCAACCTACAGTATGTACAAAAAGACAGGGAGTTCTTAGTGACACAGGGTTACAGTGATACCCAAAAAATAGGCTTAATTAATCGGACTTAAACTTTGATTTTGACCGTTGCGTCATGGAAATCCACGTAGACGCTGCGCTAGACTTTTCTACTTGTCCATGGTTTACACCACATATAGCACAACTCACTCATCTGATATATAGCCTTATCAAATCACTCTCATAATTCATAATGCTATCAATGGAAAAACAATCAACTTGTGAGAATTGTTCCATGGCAACAATGGCCCCAAAGTCAACTGAGAACGCTGCTATTTTTGCAGGTGGCACGAGTCTGCTATGCTTTTTCTGTACACCTTCCGTTGGAAGAGAACATGGAAGCAGGCCAAAGCAATGTGATATAATTATGATCAATGACATGTATCTGCTGTCTCGTTACCTAAATCAATGTACAACCAAGTGAAGTTAGGTGGAGCATCTCTACCAAAAACATAGATGACACAGGGTCCATATACAAACTATCGCATGAGAGCTTCGCCATCTACTGTGATTCTTTCAGGTGATCTATTCTCCAGATGATGCGTGCATGGCATATGTCTTGGTAATATACATTCAAATTTGTCTAAACCTGCGTGAACGTATATAGTTGTGCATATTGTACATATATCAATAATGCAGATTGATACAGAGATAGGTACCCTAGTAAATATGTAGAGGTTTTGGACATCTTTCTTTTCCGCGACACTGTACTCTGCATACTGCATGTGGAAATTGTGGATGCCACTTAAAAGGACTGAATAATTCCTCAGGCTGGAGCAGCCACATCTGAGTCTTTCATCTGCTTCATCAGCAACTTGTGGCCATCTCTGCTGGGTGCATTGAATTTCAGCAAGACTTTTTTTTTGCGAAACGAATTGGAGACGACTGCAATGTTCGGTGCGTCTCAAGTTGCGTATCGGCGAGGAAGCCAATTTCTATATTGACAACTCAATATGCTCAAACAAACAGAACTACTTGAAATCTTAGCAAGTCAATTTCTATGTAAAAAATTGGAACCAATTGAAACGACAGTGATATGTCAACATACTTCAACCATTTTCAGCGTGTCTATTTCCCAACAATCTTTCATTCACACCCTGAAGTGCGTATCTGCATTCATCTTCCATGGAGTCTAGAACTGATCTTTATGCATCTTTATGCCACTGGTGAGGGGCGCCATAGTCACTGGCACTTCAAGCAATCTAAACCTCAGGGACTTGATTCTACCTCTTCACGAGGTGGCTCATCTCCATCCAGCACCTGGAAAGTGGTGAAGAAGTTCATGCTCTCAAACCCCAAAACCCCTGAAGATTAAATAGCCATAGGATCCATGGGACTGGTATATTTACCCACATTTGCTTGAGTTTTATGCTAGATGTAGCTAAATATACCATACATGGATCCTATGGGATATGATAATATGAAGGCTTCTCAAGGGCGAGGAAAAACAGGTTCAAAGTCCATTTGATGCCACAACTATTTGTGAAGTCTTGAAAGCATCCTGCGCTTCATTCGATTGACAAACACCTCTTTTTATCTACAAGGTGGGCCCCCTACCAGTTATAGCTGGGTTTATAACTCCTATAACTAGGGTTATAAGAACAGTTAGCCATTTCTAAGACCATTTGTAAGGCCACTTATAGGGGTTCCAACTCCATTTATAACTGCTAGGGGCCCACCTTGTAGTTGGTTGAAACCCATCTGAAAAATATGCTCGTCTAATTCGATCATTTTCCCAAGTAGGGGTGAACATTCAAATATATCTGAAACCAGCACCTAGCGTTATGGTTAATCAACCAGCCCCCTTAACGAACCCCCCACCCCCCCACAAGAAGGGTTGATTAACTATAATCCTTCCATGTGCCCTGCCTAAAACAAACATATCTACCCTTGCGGCTTGCGTGAATTTCAGCCCCTGCGACTGATCAATGACTAATCCACTGTGAAACCATGAATTCTTGAAGGTCAAAAATCATCAAAAGGACATCACTCCGTGGATTTGGGACCAACAAAAACATGTAGGATGAATTATCTGGCCGGTACGAGAATTTACAAAGATGTTTCAGAGATTGATCTTCAAATCATTCTTGTCAGCATCATCGTCATCATCATCGTCATTGTCGTCATCATCATCATCATCATCACCATCATCATCATCAGACCGCACTGTGTCATGCTTAAAAAAAGATCTCAACAACATCACAACCAAGTCAGTGTAGGTTGCAGTATCGGAACCTGCTCTGGAGGCACGATGCCTTTCTTTGCCACCTGCTCGAGGCTGTTGTATCAAGAACAACATGGCATACATAGATCTAAATCTAGGTGAAGTATTCCCATCCAAAATCCTCCAAAAAACCTAAGTTATAAATAAATGTATTTGAAAACCTAAGACCCAAAACACCAAACCTCAGGAGGAAATGAATCATCAAGAAGAGGTCGTCAGGTGAGGTCGTCAGGATCTTACCGCATGGTATGTGTTGTTTTTGGTTGCACCTATGCAAGCACTGGAAGATTGAGGTAGACTTTCAATTTACATGCATTGAAGATAAGGAAATCACACTGCAACCAAAAAAATACACCAGGATCTGCAGAAATGGTACCTAGAAACACCACGTCACAATTTGTTTATACAAGGTTTTTTTCCGGCAAAAAAAGAAACACGGGTTACAACAAGATGACATTTGAGGAAAAAATGTACAAAGCAAAAATGCAAAACATATGGTATATTCAAACAAATCATATTATGTGGCCAAATTGCTCTTCGGGAATTTCCGGCACAATTCCGCCAATTTCTGGCACAATTGCGGGAATTTCCGGTACAAAAAAAACCGCTGAGCCGCAAAAGGCTCTATGGAAGGATGATGACAGTTGAACCACTCCCCAGATCACTGAATTTGAGAAAAGACTGCATTTCGGGTAAAAAAAAGGCACAATTTGGCAGAACCGGTTTTTCCCCTTTGTTTTTTTTTTGCATACTTTGGAGTTACTAGGTAATGTTTCCGAATTCTTGTGCAGATTTTTTTTTACAAACAAACAAACAAACAAACAAACAAGAAAGCAAGCAAACAAACAAGAAAAGAAAGAAGCAAAAGACAAGCACAAACGAACGAACGAACGAACAAGCAAGCAAACAAACAAACAAACAAACAAACAAACTAAACAAACAAACAAGCAAACAAACAAATCGAACCGAACCGAAGCGAAGCGAATCGGACCGGACCGCCGAACCAAACCAACCAACCAACAAACACACACCAGCAAATATAGCTGCTGCAAGCCAATTATTTAAGGGACTTTTCTCCAACTGATATCATCTTCCGCCCGGCGACTACTGTAAACACGTAGCTCGGTGGTATTCCGCACCTCCAAACAAGTTTCCAGGCTTTTTTGCGTCCGCTGCTCCAAGTCATCTGCTTCTGCCATCAACAAATGCACCTGGGATTTTTAGAGAGATTGAACCTGGGGAAGCTAAGAGTGAATCTGTAAGAAATACTTTTAAGTTTAATATGATTGGTGGTGTCAACCCACTTGAAAAATATGTTCGTCATATTGAATCATTTCCCAGAGGATCGGGGGAAAAATACGAAATATTTGAAACCAGCACCCTGTTTAATATCATTGGCTTTTGTGTTTTAGATGGTTCAACCCATAAGATGAAAATTCAACAATTGAGTAGCAGTTGGAACTATCATTCTCACTCCACCATCTGGACTAGCATTTTTTGGATGTCATTTTGTCCAAGAGACTCCTTCAAACCCAAAATGATTGGGAACAACTATTCTAGAGCCGCCTGAACAAATCAAATGATTACGAAAATTCTTTCCTCTCAAAAGATCAACTTCATGGTCTTTACACAAAAAAGTTGATGCATGAACAAATCTAACACCTAAGCTGACCGCAAACCTCAGTAAACAGAAAATTCATCAACGAAGACCTTCCACGTCCTAAAGGATTCCCGAAACGCTTTGAACAGGGAAGCCATGACCCATAGGATCCATCGTATATGGTACATTTACATACATTTACCATAAAACTCAAGCAATTTGTAGGTAAATAACTGGGTTTATAACTCCCATAACTAGGGGTTATAAGAACAGTTAGCCATTTATAAGGCCATTTGTAGGGGTTATAACTCCATTTAGAACTGCTAGGGGCCCACCTTGTAGATCCTATAGGTTGAAGGCGTTTGGCTTCTTTGTGTTCCGAACATTTCGTGGATTTTTCCCAATCCAAAGATGCGCTCGCCTCCTTCTGACGCTCTAAAGCCACCGTCTCCAGGAGAGCTTTCAATTTGGCCTGTTCGGGGCCAGAGCCAGCTCCCTCGAGTCTTCCCCCCTCAAAAGGAACCCCTGAAAAAACCACATATCAATCCATACATGGATTATGATATATTATGATATATATTTACTTGCGTGTACCATCAAAGATATATAAAAATCAAGCAAATGGTAGGTAAATATACCATACATGGATGGTATGGTAAAGACATTTCTTTGCTTTGGAGTGGTGGTGGCAATGTACATGAGTATCACCTGCTTGTTTTCTGGCATTCATTTTGGTGCAAACTGTGTGTGTGTGTCTGGCTGTAACTTGGGTTTAAGATGTTTAAGGCATCCATATAGGTTGAATTGAATCCATTAGTTGTTGCTACAGTTCCTGGATTCTATCCGGGATTGATATCAATTTCCGTTCAGTAACTGGTTGGGGGTTTCAACCCATTTGAAAAATATAAGTCAAAATGGAAACCTTCCCCAACTAGGGGTGAAAATAAAAAATATTTGAAACCACCACCTAGGTAAATAAAGGTTTCTTTCCAGTCTGGCATTTTTATTGTTTCTTTCGATCCATTTCTTCTCTTCAACAAATTGATTCGAAGTGACCCACCTTCATTCCCTCAAAGCGCCGCAAGTCACTGCTCAAGCGCTGACCTATGGCAGGTCAGCTGAAGACTGAAGCCACTTCCACGACATGAAGATACAAACTCTCAAGGGGCAACTTGCATCAGCTCATGTCTTTCACAAAACTTAACCCGCGTGAGCTTGCTCAATTTGCAAAAAAAAAACGCATACTGTAACTACCTTGCTCATGTCAAATACAGTACTGTCAAGTTATACGAAAAAAAGTCTGGTTAAAATACACCCAGGAAGATTAGCATGTTGGAACCTGAGAGTTTTCAGGCCCCCTGGGAGAGGAAAATCATCTGAACCAAACCATCATGTTCACGTTCCAGCATGTTCCAGCTATTACACTCCCTAAAAAATGAGGCTTTCCAAGAGGAATCTCCTTTTCCAAATGCTATTTTCAGGTGCGAACTGTTAGTTTCAGGGAGTGCAATCTTTGGGGCGGTACCCTCTGGTACAGCAAACATAGCAATGGAAAACCACAATTGTTAATAGGAGATACATCGACTCAAATGGTGGATTTCCCAGCCAGCTATGTTACTTGATCCCGGATGTTTTTACCTGTTTTTTTCTTCAAAAAACCCATTGAGGTCCCAAACTTTGTTCTTCAGCTGCAATCCGCAAACCTTCACAAAGCTTCAACCTCATGATGGGTCGGTTCGGTTCCAGGGTTCGGTTCCACCCAGCTTTTGAGGGTTCCACCAAAACGAGATGGGAAAACAAAACACCGAAACATAGGTCATTAGGAAAAAGTGGTGATAGCCTTAGGATGGGACCCCCATCCTTAGAGCTCTTTATTCAAGAAATATATAAATTCAATAAATACCAACGTTTTTTTATAAGGTGGGTAAAAAAAATCCAAGAATTACCCACGTTTTTTTAAAGGTGTAAATGGGGTTGATTCTTAAGGGTACTGGGGATCACCATTTTCCCTATGACAATAACAAATTGTACTAAATCATATTATGTTGCCATATGCTAAGATACTGCTTTTTCTGGAAGAAATCCGGCTAACCACCTAAGATGTATGAAACCCAACAATGGAAGATATACCATATCAACTGGTGCAGGATTTCTCAACCCATTGAACCCATTGAACCTGTGGGCCAAATGACATTCCTTTCCCCATCACTTTCCGGTCCCACAGTTCTAAAGTAGTTTCAGCTGTTTATAGTAAAGGACAATCACTCAGAACATATTTGCGAAAAAAACACGCCGGATTCTAACCACGTCTTTTCTTTCTTGGCCGCTTAGAACATCCCCAAATTTGGATTCAGAACATAGAAACAAATAAGACTTAGAACGTCAGAAATTCAACCACTATATAATAAACACGTTGTAAGTGATTGTCGGACAAAAAAAAACACATGTATTTTATAGGGTGCTTGTTAACAATGGCGGGTCTAAATTAAAATCCTCTATCGCTGATAACTTGCTCTCTGGCATTGTTCAGTGCTGCAACCAGGTCCATAGGATTACAAGGGGCATATCACAATGCACGTCATCGTTTGCCTAATGTTCGTAGTCATGGGTTTGCTTGTTTTTTTTTTATGTTCTATATAAGTGTAAATTGCAAATCTGGTCAAAAAAACTTCGAACAAAAGATGTTATAAGTGACTGTCCTTCACTAAATTAAGATTCAACAGATTTCAATTCCAGTGTTGCGTGCTTGAAGAAACACTTCGGCACTAGTCGTCTTGCTTTCAAGCCCTGAAAAAATAGGTTATTTGTTTGCTTTGCAACGGCTCATATACTACAATTTGTGCATATAGGGTACACTAGCCTGATACCTTTTAAGGGATTGATTTTCTGTCGACTGGCTCTACCAGTCCAACAGGGTGAAAGTTCCACTTGAAATTTTATGGGCTCTGCTAGGTTTACAAAATTATTGATATTCCATAGCTTCTTGTAAACATGGCAATGGACGATTTCCAATATCTTTATTTCATGGGAAATGCATCTCTTTTTTGATCATCTATCAAGACTATTATATAGTCTCTCTCCCTCTCTATATATATATATATATACTATGCATCTTCAAATGATATTTGGTGGTTCACTTTCTGTTGCCATGCTAGTGAAGCACAATTTTCGCAGAATCTGCCGACAAAAAACTATGCTTACACCCTTCAAACCCAGGAGTAGGTGAACTCCTACTGCTCAAACACTGTTTTTTTTGACAAAATCAGGGAGATTACATTATTATATATATAAATATTTCCATTGAAAAAAAAACAAGATGCAACAATATATAATACGTATAAATAAAGTCTAAGTATGAAATCAATATCAAAAATAAAAAAGGTGTTAAAGTTTCTCTTATCCTCTCACGTTGGTTCCCCTTGCAACCCCTTCCCGAAACGACCAAACTGAGCTCCATTTGCTGTGCAGAGATCTCTTCATCGATAGCTTCTGGAGGCATGAAGTTGAGCAGTACCGACACTTGAGACTAACCCTCCCCCCTCCCTGAAGTCAAACTACTGTTGATGGTTCAGAAATCCTGCGGTCACCAGTTGAGGTTGGTAGACAATCCCATTATTTACAAAGTGTTATACATCTGAGATGGTGCAGGATTTCTTCCATCAACAGTTCGCACCTGAAACACTGGGGTTGGAAAAACCTTTTTCCATTTGAGACGGCCTATTTTTAGGGGCATATGTCAGTTCTTGGGGGTGAGTAATCGCAAGAATGCCCCTGTGGGTAATAGTGCTGTTGATGGTTCAGAAATCCAGCTAACCAGTTGAGGTTGGTTGTTTTATCCCATTATTTACATGGCTGTATAAATCCCAGGTGGTGCAGGATTTTTTCCATCAACAGTATCACTATTAGATCTTTCTTAAGCTCATCAAAAACATACCAGGATACTACGTGTTTCAGTGCTAGAATGAAATTCAAATGTATTTGAACAAGGGAGGTTGTAACATCATTCTGGGATAGTTTAGTTCCAACCGTCAAAATGGTTCATGGGGAAACAACACATATTCTCCGTTTTGTCTGAGATCAACAATGCTATTCCAGTAGCTGCAAATTGCCAAACCCCTGGGCCAAAAGTGTCCGGCCCTTACACATTTGAATATCAAAATCATACACACAGAAAGCCACGGCAGTACATGGCATCATCATCTTCATCTGGTCAAACTATAACATTTCACCAACCTCGATTTCCCTGAAATAAGGGGATTTTCCCTTTCTCAGCTAGATTTTTGAGGTGAGGTCGTGTGAGGTCGCTAAAATCTGACCTCATCATTTCATTGAATCCATCTTGATACAGACCACGCATCTTCTATTAGCATTATGTATGCGCCCCGCTGTCCTTGAGACCTGCTGCACTTCTCTAATTCTTCCTGTGCCTGCCAACCGAGAAGAACCGAAGGAAGGCAGTTTGGTTTTCTCGTGCTCCAGAATGATTGGCAAATCATGTGGGGTAGCGACTATAGTACAAGGGGTAGTAAATGAAATGAGCTACCCCAAAAAGTGATAAATAAAGGGGTGGGGGTGGGGGTCCAGCTTTTTGGAAGCTGTTGCTTTTGTTGAGTATATATTTTGTAGGGATCCTGGCTCACCTTCTGAGAATGGTTTCATGGAACCTAAATACCTTCCCCTGAGGAGGTGATTTGACATCCCAATCATCAGCTGAGAATATGATTGGATGCTTAGGGTAATATAGTAAACAAAGATTTCCTATTCCTTTCCTCCTTATTTTTCTATTCATTTCCCATTCATTACGTCATTTTTATGTTCAGTAAATTCGCTCCGGATTCCTTTCGCCTCAGAAATTCACGACCAAATCCCAAAAGGTCAATGGGTTGTTTTCTTTCATCTCTCATCAAACAGGTCTAGTTGGTGGTTGAACCAACCCCAATTGAAAAATATGAGTCAAAATGGAAATCTTCCCCAGGTAGGGGCAAAAATAAAAAATATTTGAAACCACCACCTAGAGGTAGTCATTTCATTCATAATCATTACCCCACATTAACCCACTTCTAGGTCCTGATGGAATTCATAATCGGATACAGTCAGGAACTCCATGGACGAACCACCCAATCAATATAAGGATACCGGCTGGTGGGGCTTGTGTAATCGCACTTGGAGGGGAATCTGATCAGAAATCTTGGAGCGGTCAAAACTGTCAAGTCAATTTAAAACTGTCTCTTGGATTTTATTGATGCTTTTGCTTTTTACATAGTATCTTTGTGGTTAGTTTTGGGGATGCCTTCTTTATATCTTGGCGCCAATCATGTGGTAAACCTCCGGGATTTTTTATCAATGTCAAGAAGCAATGCCAGCGTGAAAAAAACTCACGGGCCAAATTGACGCCCAATCCATTTGAGGGTCATGTACTTAGAGGTTCATCCCAATTAGTAAGTAGTTGGGACGGTCATCCAAACCTTAATAGGAATCATAACCCTGGGCTTCCACCACCATTAAAATAATGGTTGACCCAATTTCGATAATTAAAACCCTTAGGTAAGCGATGGTGGTTATATTAACACCCATTGTTTTCATGGTGGTTGGAATCTCACGGTTTATAATTGGTATATAAACCACGCATTTCGTTTTCTTCCGGAGTTTTTTAAATCCGGCCTCAGCAATTTGTGCATGGCAGGTACGACTGGCACGGTCGAACTCGATATTTTTACCTGAGCAGACCAGTTGACCCTGAAGATCCGCTGTATATAGGGGGATGAAAAACTACCCAGTCATATAGGGACTATAACAAACCATGATTGGTTGGTGGTTTCAACCCATTTGAAAATATTAGTCAAAATGGGAATCTTCCCCAAATGGGGGTGAATATAAAAAATGTTTGAAACCACCACCAAGATGATAAGGATCTCTATGAACCAATATCACGATTTCATGGTTCATGTATGTTCATGTCATATCAGGGTTTATCACGTTGACCCTTGCGAATACCGTTGCGAATTTGGGCATACTTGGAGGATCATCCCACTCAGTAAGTGCTTAAAATAGCATGGTGATCGTAAGTCCACATGGACCTCCGGTTGTGGGACACCCTTCCAAATAGCCGTTTCATGGCCTCAAAATTGGGGGTGATCCTATCCACTTCCTCACTGGGAGCCCATCCTCCAGCCGTGGAGGGATTTGGCCCTTCTGAGTCTGCCAACGTGAAAGCTCGAGATTTTCTTTCCGCCGTGCCGCAAGACCTTCCCTCAACAAACGGTGGGGGATCTTTGGGGGACACAAAAAAAAGTCCAAAAAACACAAGATCGATACTCCCCCCACACACACGGAAGATCATCTATATGAACACTAAATGGGAAAGTGCAGTTTCGATTTACCCAAAATGATGGATTATCAAGATGAAATATGCACTAGCAGCTACTACTACTACTACTACTACTACTACTACTACTACTGCTAAAATGATTATATATACTGTATATAGCCCGTTTTCCTCTGCATATTGGACAATTACAGTATATAGATGCCCTGGGCATCATTTTGGGTTACGACTATTCCCCAAATGGCTGGGGTTATACAGAATACTGGGTTTAACAGTTTAACATGGAATGTTTAAATCAGAACAATACATGAGAACATCCTGAACCACAAAAAAATATCAGCAATCAATTGGAGTCACCAGAATAACCTTGAAGGGTGTTCTATGATTGAAGGGCCAGACGTTTTAACATGTCTGGCTGAGTTAGAAGTGTTGTCCTCGTCTGACAGGCAAGCTTCTCGGTCAAGTGTGGGAGCCTTTAAGAAATCGATATCAACTAAACTATAGAAATTCTCCTCAGGTGAATCTCAAATGTCATCATGAACAATACATGGGGGTTGTCGCAAATTCCTGGATCAATTTGTACAAATATAGACCCCTCGCGCTACGCCTCTACGCCCTCCCTTGCGAGGCCCTGCATTTTTGATGCCTCTATATCATGTTCTCAAAGTCTTATATATCTGACACGAAGAGGGGATTGGAAGGCAGGTTTTTAAAATAACTTCCTACATGACCTTCACAGTAATTTACAGACCTTTGACCAAGGGAATATCCCACCAAAACATGGCTTCCATTGATGTTGATTAGATTTTCTTAGCAAGTCACGTTAGCCAGGACTGTGACAAGTAATGATTGTTTGTGGTTAGACATTGGATACCAATTTCTCAAAGAAATCTCATTAAATCTCAACATCACTCAACTGTAGTTACTAAGGCATCTAGGATCTCGGACACTATTGCTTTGAGAAAGGCAATTGCATGTTTATATATATATATCACAATAATATAAATACATATACTACAAATTGTTAGGCAAACCATAACTTGTACATACTTGAAATAATGTTGATGGTTCAGAAATCCGGCTAACCAGTTGAGGTTGGTAGTTTATCCCATTTACGATGAGTTTCCAAGACATCCCTGGTGGTTAGCCGGATTTCTGAACCACCAACAGTATGTGCAGCTAAGCAATTGTTTCCATTGAATCCTGGTTTAATGACGGGACCGTTGTAATGGTTTGTGAAAGAATCCCCAAAAAAATTGGTAGGATTTTACCCCCAATATACCCTGAACAACCAGTTCTTAAAAATTGGAAAGATTCCCCCAACTGCACCTAAAATGACCTAAATGGAAAGGTTCCCGCAACCCCTAGTTGGTATGTATTGTATTTTCACTGGTTGTTTAATAGGGATCCTTGTAATGGTTTGTGAAATAATCCACCCAAAATTGAGTAGGATTTCATCCCCTATAAACCCGAAACAACCTCAAAACCTACCCATCTTTCTTCCCCCAAAACCACCTGGCAGCTCGAAGTTCTTCCTCCAAACTTTTGAAGCGTTCGTGAGCTGAAGCGTACCTGACACCGTCGCAGTGGAACATCGGTTCAACCCCGCATGGGGTGGTGGAAACACCAAGCTTTTAGAAGGTCTTTTATTGAAAACCTGCAGTTTTGAGGGGAGAGAAGTTTTTTTTAAAGGAAATTCTGGAAAAAACAGCCTACATCCACAACTACATTTAAAGGGCCATGACGAGTGTTTTTTTAATAGACGCAGTAAATCATGATATCATGGCAGGTATGGCATGGCTATCCGAAGCTAATCCGATTCTCCCAGGTTTGCATCAACTATTATTCATACAGAATCTGTTTGAGCACATTTTGTAGGGATCCAATCAGCTCACCGAAACTGAGAATGGTTGAAAATGGAACCTTTAAATACCGAAACCGTTTCGGAGGTGATGAAGGACACCCCAAGCATCATCTGAAGAGGTGATTGATTCCCTAGAGATTATACAATCCCCCCCTGTCTTCTCAAAGGGAAACACGTTATTCAAGTGAGCCACGAAAAAAAAAAAAACAAACTCCTACTTTCCATGAGTCATCCTGGTTGTTCACGGTTCCAGGATCCTTATGTCATGAATAATCCCCACATAACTGGGTAGGATTTCATCCCCTATCTACCCGTATATACCTGAAACATACATGGGTAGGTCATGGTGGGATAGCGAGATGGCCTTTGAAAACTCATGGAGTCAAGTCCGTCCACAGGACAAAGGTGCCAAAAGACAGGTGGAAATGCTACTGTAAATGACACCATGAGGACATCATGTGTAATGCTTCCTCCTTTACAACTATATGTATACATATCTATATACACTTAACATCACGTTTCTATTTCTCATCTTATTTTAAAGATCAATAATTAAATGGATTTAGGACAGCTACAAGTTTAGATGATGTGAAATCACTTATCTCAATAAATGATACCCTCCCTGAAACTAACATAGCCCCTGAAAATAGGTCCTCCCAAAAGGATTCTCATCTTCCAACCATTGATTTTCAGTGGCTATGTTAGTTTCAGGGAGGGTACATTGCTCAACATTGTTCCACTATGCTCCAGTGCTCGTCTTTTGTTTCGCCTTTTCGCCAACCCGTCTGGGAGTGGTTCCCGTGTTTCGCACTTCTTGTGCATCACCACGGGGCGTCACAGACGTCAAGAGGAAAGAGTTGCGACAAGGCTTCATTGGTACAGAATGGACACGTGGATATCATAACATTGTGAAAAAAAACACCCTAACTTGAAACTTGGAAACCCGTTTTCAACAACAACATCGCTTAAGTTTAACTAAAAAGGTGCCGGACCTTTTTTCCGTGAGAGTTTTATTGGTTGTCTAGTTATCATCAGTAAAACACATGTGCCTGACGGCCACTGAGTGAACCTCCGTCTTAGAGGACCCCAGTCATTGTCAGTGTGCTCCACGCTTTGGGAGCTCTGATTTTTTGGACTCCAGATATTTTTTGAAGTTTGAAGATTCATCATTCTTTGACCTATAGACCAACAAGAAGAAAAATGGTTCATCTTTAATTGAAGAGCAACTCCAAATTGCTAAACTCCAATATTTCAGCAAATTGTAGTAGAATCAACAGTTAATGTTTCATGAACAGCAAGTCTCAAGGGTTGCTTCTCTTTTTCTGTCATCATCTTTCAATTTGTCAAAATTTCTTGGGATGTCGCACTGCGATTTCGAGGAGTGTTTCACCACAGGACATCGGGGCATTGCATCATTGCAAGGTGTGCCCAAAAACCACATATAACTTGGGTGAAATAACTCCTATAACGAGGGTGAAATCACCCAATTTTTTTTCAGGCCGTTGATGGGGGGTTTTAACTTCATGTAAAACTGTCTCCGGGGCCGACCTTGTGTGACATTCCATGATTCATACTGGTTGGTGTATAGGGATCTTTATATATTGGCTTATTATAATTCCTATGTAACTGGGTAGAACAATAATTCCTTGTATACAGCAAATAACCACCAGGGTTTTGATCGAGGGCGCTCAGTGTATAAATATTACAAAATATATTTTCAACATCCATCGCACGGTTATAGTCTGATACAGTCTTACATTTTTACACATACATATATGTATACATCATAATAGGATATATACTATATATGTAGAAACAAACAGGTAGAATCACTAGAAGTAACTCATGTGGTTGTTTCAGCTTGTTGTAGGACTCGTATAGTGCTGTATGTCACTTTGCTGCTGCGAGATCCCACTTTCCATGTTCTAAAAGAATATGTACAGAAGAACATCACCAACAGTCGTGCACTTCATCGCTTCTATCAATGCCTTCCCCTTCATAATGTGGCTTTGTAACTTTCATCACTTGTTCCCATGAAATTTCAGGATCTTCGGCTTCCTCCAAGAAAGTTGGGTTATCTTCAAATCGAACAAACTGATTCGCAAGCTACATCTGGAAACATCAATCATTCACCTCCCCCACGGTCCTGGCCCAATTTGTTTTCATGTTTCCCACACCAAGGTACCTCTCACCAAACGGAAATTTGCCGTACCACCCCTCAACATGATGAATCTCATGATGCCAAGACCTAGCACGAAAGGCGCAACGCACAAAGGTTGAGGGAAGGAATGGGGATGCTACTTATGAATGAGGGGAGGCTCAATTCATAGGGAAAATGCTGGTACCCTTGGGTGGTACCCTAGCTGTTTAAGCCCCACAAGGAGCCCTTTAGAAGGGGATATACCCAATAGATATCCATTATATAAGGTGTATATGGGGTTGATTATTAAGGGTACCATCCCAAGGGTACCACCATTTTCCCCATGATCAATGAGATGTGACAGTCAGTGATTCATCCCATGTCCTGCAAAGCCAGAAAAGCTTCAACATTGAAAACATCTAAAACACCCATGACGGATCCATGGGACGATTGTATATGTGCATACAATTATCATAAAAAAAAACAACTTAATGTGGGGTAAATATATCATACATGGATCCTATTCGATATTGATATATATGATAGAGACTTTTTTGTGGATACAGAAGGTAACCAGTAGAAACCTACCCGCCTTCCCTAACGTACCCTCCCCCCAAAAATAGCCGACTCCCCTGAAGCGACCTTGGGAAGTAGACCCTGCGCATGCCTCAGCCATAAAAAGACATAGGGTTTCCATGAAAAAAGACGATGGTTTTGCAAACAAAACCTGGGTTTTCATATAAATTCCATGATTTTCATGATTGTTTCTGTACAACTTATTATAAATCTTGGCATTCACACTGAATCACACGACTTCACCTCACTGAAAATGTAATGATCATGACCTGTTGATATAAACTATCAGCAGTTGTGGGATACGAAGGACCTTGCTTTTCATGAAACACTCCCTGGAACTAACATTTTCGCACCTAAAAATGGATGGTTGGAATACTTTCTCGTTTCCTTTTGGCAAATTCGGCCTATTTTCAGGGGTGTTTGCTGTTAGCTACAGGGAGGGTATAGATAGATAATTCTGGATCTACTGTTGATGGTTCAGAAATCACAAACAACCACCTGGGATGTGTTTTTCACCTGTTAGCTACAGGGAGGGTACATGAGTTGCTTCTGATGAGGTTTTGTTGGGTCGTTTTTCAAATCAACCAATGCATATATAGGGGTCATTATATTACCAACCCAAACGATGCACTGTCATAAGGGAAATCCTTCAAAATTGCCATAGATTTGTATTGTTTGATTCCCCCCAAAATTGGTAATTTAATGACCCCTGATATATCTGATAGCTGGGATGTTCCCGACCGCAGATGTGATGTCCACCAGGCAGAGCGCCAATACCTCGGTTGTTCTGCGTTACATTTTTTTTTCCCATCCAACAAAAAGATGTATAGCTTGAAATTTAGGACTCAGGTACACCCCCCGAAATTTCAACATTTTGAACCCAAAAATGGAGGTGGATGGAAGATTGTTTTTTTCTTTTCAAATGTCGTGATTTTCAGGTTCCAGCCGTTAGTTTTTCTGGGGTGTAGAGTCTACCAATCTGGGGAGGATAAAAACCCTTGAAAGAAATGGGATATTTACCATATAAAACTAATATCACCTGGTTAGCCCGGATTTCAACAAACCACCAGCAGTATCTTAAGATACACATTGGTTAGGATAGGCTTTCATCTGTGAGACAAGTTTGTTTGACCCCTATGCTCTCAAGGAACCCTTTTTGCCTACTTTGTTTGGTCCCAAAGGCCTTTGGGTGGTCATCTGAAAACGCTTCAGACTTGAGTTGGACGCAGCACCAGCTGCTATCAACTGCTTTGTTGTGGGTATTCATAGTATCATTAGCATTCGTCAGAAACAATTAGAATTTAGACATATTCAGACTTTGGCTACAGTGCTCGTCCACTTTCAAAAGAATTTACAGATATTAGAGGTTCGACATATTCGTGTTGCTCGTCTAGTTTCCAAAGCAAAGCAAAACATCCTGCAAGAAAACATGTGTTTTGGTCTTGTTTCGAATCAAATATTCTGCTAATGGGCATGTAAGGGGATCGTTGTGCAAAATGGACATATCCGGGACGTCGAAACTAAGTCCAAGTCATTCCATTTTGATACAACTAGATACAACCAGTACCTGAAACCCTAAACATCCACTTTAAAATGGTTGTTTGGTGATTTCCAACCAGTTTTCATGTAAATATTTGGAATCATCATCCAATTCATAGCCAACCATTTCAAAATGGATGGCCATCAAATACCAGGTCTTTTCTCCCATCTTTTTGGAGTCCAACGTTGCTTCAATGAACATCTTCTCCTAGAGGCTTCAAACCGGGTTCGGAACTCTTTCGGAATCCGGCCATTACACCCTGGAAGATTAACGTGGAACATAATCATAGAGGTTTGGAAGATCATTTTCCTTTCTAAATGCAGGCCTGAAAAGGGGATTTGTATGTTCCATGTTAACCTTCCAGGGTGTATCCAACCAGAACGGCAGAACTTCCTGTCGAACTGGTGGGAGTTCGAGGTTAATAATAGGGATTTTCCCGCAAAGACCATTGTTTTACTAAGGATTTTCAACTAACAAGTCCAAGGGACAGTTATTTTTACAGTCTTGGACTTGTTGGACTTGCAGGGAATTGAACATCACGACTTCTGAATGCAACAATACAACTGACATGTCCTCCAAAACGCATCTCGTCAAAAATTCAACACATAAGAACACACAGCAATTCAACTCAAACTCAAATCTGTGCAGTTCAATCACTCAAATCATCTCAAATCAACAAATCAAATCATCCCAAACAGTGTCCTAAATATCTATGAGTCCTCTTAAATCTATACATTCTATACATTGATTCATAGTCATCCAATATTTTTTTCCAACCTTCCAATGGCTTGACTCAACTCAACCAGTCCCATGTTTACCCTGCGTTTGCTCCTGCTTTTGCTGCTTGGCACCTGCGCTTCAAAACACGCAAAACTGCTGTTGATGGTTCAGAAATCAGGTAAAAAACCAGTTGAGGTTGGTAGTTGATGGATCCCAATAAATATTTTATGGGGTTAAAAGGGTATTCAGTATTGGGGTTGGATACTGTTGATGGTTAAATAGTTTATCCAATGATGTAAAGGGTTTTCACCAATGTTTTTAGTATTTACAAGTGGTGATTGATCGCCGGATTTCTGATTTCTTCTCCCAATATTTACCAAGGTTTTAGCAACATCCCAAGTGGTTGGTGCAGGATTTCTGAACCATCAACAGTAGTTTGATGTGAATTAAGTGCAAGTTGCGAGAACTACCCGGAGACCCAAAAAAGCAGGCCGTAGGCCAAACTTATGTTGAGATTGTAAATTATGAGTCAAATTGGAAATCTTCCCCAAATAGGGGTAAAAATAAAAAATGTTTGAAACCACCACCTAGTCAGGTTGGTGGGTTTCTGTGGAAGCAATGTTGTACTCTGATTAGTGTAGTAGGTTCTGATTATATAATCAAAGGTTTGGCCCAAGTTATTCATTGATCCAATAACATTGTTTTGATGGTTCTGAATAATCAAAAGTTTAGTCCCTGAAAGGTCCAAATTTTGAAACATCAAAATAGAAAACTAAGGAGGGGACATTTGAAAAGATTAAACGTAATGGTAGTACTACGGTTGATGGAAGAAATCCTGCACCACTTGAGATGTAAAAAACCTTGTAAATAATGGGGTATAATAATAAACTACCTATCAACTGGTGCAGGGTCTCTTCCATCAACAGTAGTACCCTACTAGTACTTCAAGTCTGAAGATCCCACAATGTTGTGTCACCCCCCACAGTCTCTTAAGACTCTATAGGTGATGTTTGGAAGGCGCAGCGGGGGAACCGCCCCCCTTGCACAAAAAAAAAGCATCCCACATTACGTGGATTATCCAGTTGAAACTGGATGCAATCCCAAGAAATAGTAAATAGTCATGGAAATGACATGTTGGAATTACACTCAAGCAAGATTAACGTGGAACCTGAGAATACACCCCTGGAAAAGGAAAATCATCTTCCAAACCATCATTTTCAGGTTCTATGTTAGTTAATCTTCCTGGGTGTATTCATTCACGTCGGACACAGAATGCCACTTACCGCCCCACTTGATCATAAACATCTCAATTTCATGGCATTGCTGGTGAGTGGATATTTGTAACAACCACTTAAAGATCGAGGACAGTAAGCCCTGGCCCCCAGGACCAAAGAATCACCAGATATCCATTGAGCATTCCCAAATAAGAATTCAATACAAACGAGAAGCACTGCCAAATCTCGAACTCTTATCATTTTTCTGTTCAAACCTTCAATCAAAGCATGTTCATTTCCGCAAATGTGGTGATCAAAACCCTCAAACCAGAATATCATACTCAAATTCTTTTACACCTGAAATTGCATCAAACTGCAACTGCAGTGAAGTCTACTCACTCTACTCAAACCATTTTAAGAAACATTCCGAACTGCAATGGATTCAGAAGTTGAAAATGAATGCCTTCAATCCTTTTTTTCACCAACTTAGGGGATCATTTTGCACTCCCTAAAGCTAACATGTCCCATAAAAAAAGGGACTATTTCAAAAGAAAACTAATCTTCCAACTTCCAACCATCCATCTTTTCAGATCGTTTTCCCGTCAGTTTCAGGGAGGGTCCCATCCTCTTCCCTCATTTTCCTTAACAGCTGAGATCACCTCCCGCTGCTCTCAGGTGCCCCGGACTGGCATGTGCATCGGGATGGGGCGGCTCGAAGGAGGTCAAGTCCTGGAAATGTTCGAGCCGAAGGAAGGAATCCAAAGTTGTAACGATTCCGAAGGACCACAAGGCGGGCCCTTGTGAACCACATTTTTTCACCGGGGTGAAAGTAACTACCATAAGTATAGGGTGAAATAAGAAAACCATGGAACCAATCATCTACAAAGTGGGCGAACACTACCGGTTGTAACTGGGGTTATAACTCCTATGAGTAGGGTGAAATAACCCCAGGAAACACCCATTGGTTTTCGGCCATGAAAAAAGGGGTTCCAAACCCGCTCGATGGAAAACAACTGGTTTTTGGGGTCCACCTTGCAAGTCGGTGGTTGAACCAACCCACTTGAAAAATATGAGTCAAAATGGGAATCACCTTCCCCAATTTGCGGGGTGAAAATTTCAAACATGTTTGAGTTGCCACCACCTAGATATTTTATGGTATTTTTCTTGTATGTTTTTTCGTTTCAATATTTTGTTGCAGTGATACAACACATGCTGATGTCATGGGTGCCAAGGACTCCATACAGCTGTTGCAAGCATTCCATACATTCATAGGGAAAATGCTGGCGGCCCCATAGCTGTTTTAACCCTTCTGTTGGAGCCCTTTAAAAGAGGATATACCCCCAAAAAACACCATCTATGTATAAGGTGTATATATTGGGTTGAAGATTAAGGGGTCCCTATCCCAAGATTACCACCATTTTCCCTACGATACTTGTTTTTTTACTTCATGATTGACGTGGACAAACCTTCCATTACAAGACTAAGACCGCTAGGACGATGGATGTGTTTTTTCAACAGTTTCTGTACAGGGATTCGGCCATGCATTCAACATCCAAGGATATGTTGAAGGCATATTCTTGCCCGCATCTTGTCAACGCAGGGTATATGCAATAAAATACTTGCACATCTATATCTATAGTACTTCTTATATAGATATCTTAAGCAATAGGATAGACCTAGGTGCAGTCTTGATTCACTGGAAGTGCAGTCTTGCAACTTTGGATCATCGGAAAGCAAGGGGGTTCACCCTTCCTCTGAAATGAGTCAGCTGCTCTTGCAAGGATACAAACAAACACACAAAAACATCAGTCATTACCAGTAGACTTTCATAGCTGAAACTTCCTCATATCAACTATAGAGTAAGTAGCTGTCTTTCCAAAAAAAAAAGTTATTGTCAACTTTCCAACTTGCTGCACGGCTATACATGTCTCAAATCTGCGAGCATATATGGAACCTCCTGTGCCGACCGGTTCTTTCAATCTTCAAGCAACCGAAACTGAATCTTGTATAGAAGTGAATCATATTGAGCTGCAGTGTTGCAAGAAAGTGTCCAACCAGAAAATGAAAACAACCTTTACAGTTATCCACACCAGTCTCATGACATAAAATGGAGGTGACATGGTGGACATGTGACATGTCTACAGAGCTACAAACACTTAAGAATGCAAACAATCCATTCCAGTTTGCTTGATTTGAATTAACCAACAACAGGTTGGGTGCTTCCATATCCCATAGGATCCATGTATGGTCTATTTACCTACATTTACTGTAATTGATTTGTTATGGTAAATGTATAGGTAAACATACAATCGTCCCGTGGATCCGTCATGTGATCATGTTTAAAAAAAACGTCCTTTTCTTAAATGATTCGTGGCAACATGGCGTTCCCTTCAAATCTTGGTCCTGTCTGGGTTGCTTCACTTGACGCTGTCCCATTCGCATCATTTGAAGCAAGTCACCTGCAGCCTCAGATTGAAAGGCCAGATGGCCAATCAACCTACGCCATGTACTCCCCCAAAGAAATAGCCGGGTTTAAAAGCCGGCCTTAATTAAGGGAAACCAATGGGTTTTCATAAGCCCTTAATAAGGCCAGCTATTTCTGGGGGGGTAATTATGTTAAGGGGGGGGTAGGTTGATTAGCCATCATGATTGTTTTCCTGATGGCACCGGCACGGATCCTCGTTTTGTTGATCATTGTTTTTTCGGCGTTAGGTCATTGGAACTCTTCCGTCAAAGTCTTCATAAGCTTTGCAAAGTAAAACACTCATTCCAATAGTCACAGAATTTTGGGATCAGCTGTAGCAGTCATTTGCCCATATTTTGCAAGACCGAGGAAACCTACCCCTAGCTGGAAAGTATCTGGAAAGTTATATATGAAAAAACCCATGAACAGCATTGGGAAAAGGGCAGAATCAATTTTCAGAAGAAACAGCAATTATGGATACTTGATTTTATATGAATCTGACCAAATTATGATAATTTCACCAACCTAGATTTCCCTGAAATCTTCGGGGATTTCCCTTTATTAAACCACCATTTGGGGGGCCCAAAAACTCGGGCCGTTTTCGGTCGCTCTGCAAAAGCGCGTCTTTTTGCGCGGGAAATCTATTCGCTCACATACAGCCACACCTTGGTGGAAACATGAGAAAAATTCCGCAGGTTCCAAGTACGGGCCCCATCTATTTGGGGAGGATTATATATACATATGTATATATATATATATATATATCCAAGAAATCTCCAACAGGACCCACTGAACGGACCCCTAAACCTGAGTATCTAATAGCTCTAGCAACTTACTTGGGGGTCCGTTGGTAAGGTCCCATTCAATTTTTGATGGAATATACCTGGAAACTGTTTGTCCTCTATTTTTAGAAATGACCCCTCCAAAACAAGGTCGAAATTCCCATGAAAACAGGGGTCACTTGGGTTCCAGGTATATACATATATATGTATATATATATATTAGATTACCCATAGGATTCATGGGACCTACATTTGGCTGAATTTTATGGTAAATGTAGGTAAATGTAGGTAAATATTATCATACATGCATCCCATCGATACAATCAACCAACAAATAACAGATTGGATTCATATGTGCATGTAGTATGAATATGCCACATGGATATTGTCTTAGAAAAAGGACTTTCTTTGTCCAGTATAGCAAGTACCTCCATAAAGTCTCAAATTGTCAGGTACTTCCAGGCTGCAACAAGTCGTTCTAGTCAAATATGGATAATTCGTTCGCACTGAAAAGAACATGCAAAGCCTTCATAGCCTCTGGCAAACAAACACCTATGATAGAGTACGATCTACTATTATCTACTTCTTCCAATCAAATACATACCCTGGGCTTCCACCACCATGAAAATAATGGTTGACCCAATTTCGATGATTAAAACCCTTAGGTAAGCAATGGTGGATATATTAGTTATATTGACACCCATTGTTTTCATGGTGGTTGGAATCTCAGGGCATACTTTGCCACATCTTAGTCACTGTTGAGGACCAATACCCCGCTGAAAAAAAACAGGTTCATGCATTTCATTCACCCCTCCAAGTTGCAGGGTACCAGCTGATTCTTAGGTTGATTGAAGATCTTCTTCCAGGAATACTCTTTCTCCAATAATCATGGGAGTAAAAACAAGTGGAAGATGAGTTTAATCTCCAAAATGGTCATTTTCCACTTAGATTGCGGGAGAAAAAGTAACATGATACTGTTGATGGAAGAAATTCTGCACCAGTTCACATCCAGAATCTACCTTTATTTACAAGGTTTTATACATCCCAGGTGGTTGTTTGGGATTTCTTCCATCAACAGTATGACAACCCATCCATCCCTTCATCGTCCTAATCCATCCCCTCAGCTTGAAACAGGCTGTTTGAAGCTCCTCAAAAGCGATGACTTGTTGATTGATATGGCCCATAGGATTCATGAAATTCATGACCCATAACCATGGCCGGTGGGGATGGGGGTGCCTGGGAATGCTGGCCCATATATACCTACAATTTATAATCAAAATTTAGCAAATGTAGGCAAATATACCAGTCCCATGGATTGTATGGCTTGTATCATGATTGTTTCTCTCATGAAAAATGGTGTTCTATGATACTGTTGGTCCAACCGTAGCTCAAAATGGTAAAACATTCCCCAAATTGCCGCAATGCATCATTCCATATGGTTGCTTTTCTTTCCATGATTGCCAATGCCATGGATTTATCTGAGGTCCACTATGGCATCAAGGCGCATCATGCAGTGCAGTATTTCTTGGAGCTTGCAACCCAGGGCTGGGACACCACCACCACCACCACCACCACCACCACCACCACCACCACCACCACAACAACAACAACAACAACAACAACAACAACAACCACAACCACAACCACAACCACAAGCACAAGCACAAGCACAAGCACAAGCACAAGCACAACCACAACCACCTCCAACAAAAACAACCAACAACAACCAACAACAACCAACAACAACAACCAACAACAACCGACAACAACCACAACAACAACCGACAACAACCACAACAACAACCTCAACCACAACCACAACCAACCACAACCAACAACAACCAACAACAACCAACAACAACAACAACAACAACAACCAAACAAACAAACAAACAACCAACCAACAACCAGATTGATCGCGACGATGATAATACCGTTAAATCTTTGTTCATCACCTAACTCCTCCGGTCCCCGGGTCTGGCTCCAGCTGGTGCGTAGCTCGGCTGTGACTGGAACCACTCGTTCTCCTTGAAGGGGCCGTAAGGCCAGCACGGCCTCGTACGATGGGGAAACCAGAAAGTCTTACCCCCTAGACATCCAGATGGATATTCATTGAATGATTGTATTCTTACCCCTAGAAATTACCCCTAGTTCAATGATCAAAAGTCTGTTAACCTTTGGGGGATTCATTGATTGTAAGCAGCAAGATTTATGAAAAAAATAAGGCTCCCTTTATCATTACCCTGGCCTAGATATCCAGGTGGAGACCTACCTCCTGAGGTGGTCCGGTTCGGTGTTTGGATGGGTTCAAAAATCGAACTTCAGGAGGTGGGTCTTTGGTTGGATGTCGGATGGGTATACAGAAACCGCCATGGCTTCCTTTCTTGTGCTGGCCCGCAAAATGTTGGGTTCCCCCATACCCTCCTTTCGGGCAACACGAGTTCCGATGAAACATGGGGGCGTTTGGGATTGGGAGTCCTTCCGGACTTCCGCCCCCGTTTTTTTTTAATCGGAATGACAGCGAAGGCGTACCTTAAAAAGGGTCGTTGGATTTTGGTAGTAAATCAAGGTTATACCCCTGAACAGGTTTGTAAATATTCGGCTATACCGTACCCCTGAACAGGTTTGTGAATATTTCTGAAGCTATTCCCAGAGGATCCATGTGACGGACGGTATATGTACCTACATGAATGGTTGATTTTTATGGGATCCATGTAGATATGTAAAACTGACATACAAATCTGCAAGTGTAACTTGAGAATGCCAAGATGCAGTGAATCAAGCTTAAGCTACCATAAGTTCTCAACTAGAAGGCAGGAAACACGATCCCAAAAGCAATAACGACATTTGTTCCTTACCCCAGCTTCGATGTTTGTCAACATCAGAAAGGACACTCATCAGTAGAGTCGACAAATTATATGTTGCAAAAAATTGGAACCTTTTCAAACATCCTGTCTGACCGCTAAAAACCTTGACTTTCCTTGAACATAATATGTTCAATATATTGCAAGACGATGCCAGGTCACAAAGTCTGCTCAAACTTGGGATACTCGGGTAGTCCTGTTGATGGAAGAAATCCTGCACCACCTGGGATGTAAAAAACTTATAAATGATGGGGAAAACTACCAATTGGTTAGCAGGATTTCTGAACCATCAACAGTATCTTATACTGTATCCACAAACTACAAACAAACATCGATATTCCTCCCTCAAACAACCCCCTTGAAACAGCCCAAAGAGTTTTCGCCTCCCCATTTTACAAAACCAGAGATCATTACCGTGACAATTCAAAGTACGTATCTAAATCTGGCCAAATTAAACTATTTCACCAACCTAGGTTTCCCTGAAATCTTCCGGGATTTCCCTTTATTTAACCACCATTTGGGGGCCCAGGTTGTGTGGAAGTCGCTATGATTTGACCAGATGTAAAGGTATCCTCAAACTAAAAGTTCATAAACGCTGAAGAAAACGTGAAGCCAAAACACCCGTCTCTGCTGCAAGGCATTCAATGCCTTGCTACTGAAGTCCTGGACAAGAACAAATGCTTGGAAACTGCTGAGGGAGCTAAAACTACACAATTCCTGGAAGCCTAAAAACATCCCAATTTAAAAATGGTTTGGTGATTTCCAAAACCATTTTTCATGTAAAGATTTGGTTCATCATCCAATTGATAGCCAACCATTTATAAATGGATGGCCATCAGGTACCAGGTTGGCAAGTAGCTATTAGGAGCCAATATCATTCTCTGCTGACATGCTTCTGAAAAATCGATACCTGCAATGTTGGCACATCAACACTGGGCTAATTATCCGAAGAGTCAGGGGTGTACCGTAATGTGTACATTGTGTACAGTAGCTGATGAGCACCAAACATACCAGGTATACTGTATATCCATCTATACATCTATACTTCCCAGCTGCAGGGCTCATCCAAGTCTTTTTTCTCGTCGCAAAGAAAGTGCGTTCGATAACAACGTTTTGTCAACGCATTGACAACAAAACATACGTGAATCAGAAAAGACTTACAACTGTGAGGATGCTAAAATCAAATTCAATTCTGTAGGTCAGCAACCAAAATTATTTAAGAACAAACACTCGATGTTTTCACCAGTCAACTTGATGTCACCACTTCTTCCTTGTCGTTTCTAATTGCCCATTGACAGCACCCAGTCCAGTCCTCTGAAAATAACCTGCAATTGGCAGGGTAGGACATGTAATTGTTGGTGATAAGGATACTATTCATAGTGATGAGCATAACAATTCCCATTGAATTGCAAAATCATTCAATATAATCATTCTAGATCATTCTTTTGTAGTCTATCTTGATCACCACCGATGATGGACTCAAGTTTAATCAGAAAGCTCTTTTGTTGTCCACGCGCTTCAAGCATTACATCATGCTAAGCCACGTCTTGTTTCACCCTTTTTACATGCAGACCTGGAACCTCATGGCCATCCATTTATTAGTGGTTGTTTGAATTGGATGATTCCACTTCTTTACATAGGAAATGGTTGGACATCACCATTTCCATCCATTTAGAAAAAACTGGTTGTTTCAGGTGTGAGGTACACAGTGCATGCACTGCAACCAAGGCACTTATTTGCGAACAAGACCACGGTAGCATGCCTTCAACATGACAAACCGCTGTGGGATCGAGGGGATCGCTTTTGGATAATACATTACACAAATTGTGTACAATGCACGAGCATAAAAAACTCCACACACATCATTTTCAACACAAGCACCATCATCACCACAATCTTCATCCTTTAATCTATCTAGATCTATTTCGGTTTGCTTGTTTTCGGGCGTGTTTTCGGTTGTGTTTCCCAGGAGACTTGCATACCCAAGCCTTCCCATATGCATTTCCAGTAGGTCACCTTGAACGAAGGTCACCTGGCATTTGCAAGTTGGGAGCTTCCAGCAATAGCCAGGCGTCATGGTTCGTTCGCCGGATCGTCTAGATAAACTATGATAGGATCCATGGGACGATTGTATATTTACCTCCGTTGCACTCATCAACCTCCAACACTAATGTACGTACATAAACCCACCCTTTTTGGACCACACCAATCTATCCAAAAAAACACTCATACAGTATGGGTATATTTCCCGTACATTTTGGTTGAATTATATGGTAAAGTAGTAGAGAAATATACCAATCCCATGGATCCTATGGGTATCTTTGTAGAGTAACTTACTTCAAACAGACATCTTTCATCCGACTATCTGATGGGGGCACCGTTGGTAACCTCGGTGAATTTCAGCACCCCCAGTGACCAAACAGCACTTTGGAGACGGTACCTGAAAAAAACATATGCAAGTCATCCAAAAATCATGGCTGGTCAATCGGGGCCCCCATGGTGCAGGTACCGAATCATTAAGGGAACAACTCATACTTAATGACCCCTTATTAAGGCCTTATTTGTCATGGGGGTACCTTACATCGGGGAAAGGTTGACTGACCATGAAAAAAAACATGCAAACACTGATAGATAAACAAATGTTGACACATTTTGAAGGCTAAAAGTAAGAACTGTCCAGTTTTTGCATACCTAGAACCCTTTTGATGGCCGTTGTTTTGATTGGAATTGGCCCAAATCTTTTTCCACTCTTGGCGGGAATGCGATTCATGGTTTTGGTCCCAAGCCTGTGCTGCTAGGAAAGGCTCTGCCAAAATTCTTAAGATCTGCGCATGTCGATGTCGAGTTGGAGACAACTCCTTGGTGATTTTGATGCCCATACCATCCATGTATGGTATCGCTATATCTGCCTACTAATTTACCATAAAAGTCAACTTAAGTGTAGGTAAATATGCCATACATGGATCGGGTTTTGCAAACAGTATAGGCGTGAAAGGTAAACAAAAACAAAATCCTCGCTCAGATACTCTTAATAGTACAATGACACAGGATTGTGGCGGCAAAATCTAATAAATGGATGTTTCCGAAAATAGTGGTACCCCCAAATCATCCATTTTATAAGGTTTTCCATTATAAACCATCCATTTTGGGGTACCCCTATTTTTGGAAACATCCATATTTTGTGATGGTCTATGACTCAGATTGTATCTATAGTTGGTGGTTGAACCACCTATCTCAAAAGTATGCTTGGCAAATTGGAACGCTTACCCCAAGGTTCCGGGTGAATATAAAATAAGTTTGAAACCATCACCTAGTAGGTGTGTTTTTGTTGTCTGTCTATCTTTCCTTTCTACCAGTGGATCTCCAGCCAACACAACCATATGCATGCTATTGCTACATCTTGCCACAAATTCTTCTGGAACCCTGTAACTATTTGTGCTGCAGAGGGTTTACCCGGGCACTTGATGCAAGTACAAGTCTCAACGCCAACAGCTGGGAGACCTGTTCGGAGAGAAAGATACATCCTCAGTCAAGTTGTAACATATGTAACTCTTTCTGCTGGAAAAAAATTGGCATCTACACGGGTGGGCCCAAAAAAAGTCACCAGTTGTTGTTTCAGTAGGGTGAAATAACTCAACTTATAAGGCTTATACATGTTATAAGCCCAGGGCAATCCATTTATAAAAAAAAAAATCCGGCCACTTATAGGGGCCCGAAAATAACTCCATTTATAACTAGGGGCCCACCTCTAGTAGTGAATAGAGGCAATATAGGAGACTTGTTTGATACCCCCGCCATTCCTATGAAAGGTTCCTTCAGACAACTTCGAACATCATCCCTATGTTACAGGTACACTACGAGCCTTGGAACTCCATCTCTATACGCACTATTGCCAATAATTTCACTCCCTGAAACTACCATTTTCGCACCTGAACAGATGCCATGTTGAAGGGTTTTTTTAAAACCCCTCCTTTCCAAGTGCTCTGTTAGTTTGAGGGAATGTACCATAGCTGGCATGCAGAAGCACCCAACAGCCACGATCAAAAAACCCTCTTACTTTCCATTGAATCCTGGTTGGTCAATATGTATCCTTACAATGGTTTATTGTGATCCCCACAAAACTGGGTAGGATTTCATCCCTTATGTACCATAAACAACCAGTTGTTTTTTCACTGCACCTTGGCTGATTTTCACCCCAGGCACAAAGCACGGCCACTGCCGCTGCCCAGGTCGCAAAGGTAATCCTGACTTGAAAAACGCGTGTCAAGACAGAACGGATGGACCTGCATAAATCATTGGGAATCATGTTCAATCTTTATAACCTACCTGGAACCCAAATGACCCCCTGTTTTGATGGGAAAAGACCTTGTTTTGGAGGGGTCATTTGTAAAAATAGAGGACAAACAGGTTCCAGGTATGATATTAGGTTGAGTTATAAGAACTGATATAGAACATAGATTTATAGTTGGATGGATTCCTGTTCAAACTGACAATCATAATAATTCAGACCATAATAATTAGTAGTAAATCTAACCAAATCATTGGGAATCAACATTTTGGACAACTTAAAATCATTCCTTCAACTGACAAGACTTTTTGGTTTGAATCGCAGGGAAATGGAATAGGATCGCATTGGTATGTTTGTTTTGGAAAAAGTGTTCCATTATAATTACACCTAAAAACCTTTACTTGAAAGGAAAGGATTCTGGAACCATCCTTTCCGAAAGCAAATGTGGCTCAGGTGTTGCTGAAAGATTGCAGTTTTCTCTAAAATGTAGAGCACAAATATGAGGATCACCTCAATCAGCTGTTGAACAGAAACCTCTTCCCACCAGCGAACATATGTATATATAATATATGTACTGCATATGGAAAACTACACCTGTAAGCTGGAAACAATAGTTTTGCGAGCAAGCTTTCGCTGAAGGCCAATTGTCCCAAACAAATCAGGACAGATTTGTATGCAAAAGTGTAGGCACGGAATATGCAGAGAGTCGTGCAACACTACGCGCACGAATCTCCAAGTAACACCTACTATATATATATCTGGGAAAAATTATAATAATTCGTAGGTCGTTGGGTCGAATTTCATGTTTCCAAATAAAAAAATTAGCCTAGGTCGCTGAAATACGAAATTATTTCTAGGTCGTAGGTCGTCAAAAGATGCTTCAATCAAACACACGCTGCCCAGAGCCGCCGGGAATCGAGCCTGCGGGCTTTTTCTCAAGACGTCCAATTTGATAGTTTTGGGTCTCAAAAAACAAGAATTGGACGTCTTGAGAAAACTTGAAGCCCCATCCTCTTAGTCAAAAACCAAGGAGAAGATCCGAGAGATCGGGACTATTAGACAGATGAAAGTTATCATACGATATTTCGCCTTATATATATTCATTTTCAGGGCTCCAGCAAAAATTAAGACATCAACACATAATGACGCTTTTCCTGCAAGTTTCGACGAGCAAATTTTAGAGTGGAAGGATCCAGTTTTGTTGTTCTATTTTCTCAAGACGTCCAATTTGAGCTTTTTGGCGGCCAAAAACTCCAAAAAGAGCATCTTGAGAAAAAGTTTGGTGGCTCGATTCCTGGCGGGTCCTGGAACCATACTTCGCCTTGCATATACTTGAGGCAGCGACGAATTGCTCACAGGTTTCCAGCAGTAGAATCCGTTAAACACAAAACTCACCTTATTTCGGGACTTAGGTCGTAATTTCAAAGTGACGTCGTGTGACGTCGCTATAATTTGGCCAGATAATTTAAAATATATAGTATATATCCATATACTTTACAAAGTTATAATTATTGGCAAGGAGCGTACTGCGTCTTGTCAAATGTGTATACTTTACATGACTTACTAATATAAGTCTGACTTTCAACCCTGCATTTTATTTTGGTACCTCCGGTAGCTTTATCCAAACTCGAAAGCGGTGTCAGCACTGCATCAATTGAGTGTCAACAGCTAATTTATGTAGCGGGACCCGAAAAGACCGGTCGAAAAATGAAGGTTTCCAGCCCCAAAAGATACAGGTCATAAGTCATAAGTCATCTTGAAACGGAAGATTGTGGGTTTTGATGATGTATTGTCTATTCACCAACATGAATGGTTGTTGATTTCTATGGAAAACAAAATTCCGCAAATATACCATACTAACTGGAGTGTTTGAGATCTCCACAAAAATCATCCCAACAACAAAAACCTTCATCGATTTTTCAGCCGTTTGGTACCTCTGGCGTGAGTTGGCAATGGGCAATGAACCACTCCAATGATTCAAAGCTCATCTCACCATAGGTGGCATCACCACCAACAGCCTGAAGCAATGCACGTTAACGTTTAACGTCCACGTTTAACGTCCCACCATCTCACGATATAGTTTCCAAAGGAAAAAAAAACGGCCCAGATCCCTGAAATTAAACAACACAAATTAGCAAGCAAAAAGGAAAGGCTTGTCTTCCAACCATTGACTTCTAGGGGCCGAACGGCTGTTCGTTTTTTGGGGAGCGTTTTTCAAGGCATCGGGTGTAAACTTCACCTACTGTACAACTTTTTCATGCAGTCCACAAACATCCGGTGAATCATGAAAAAAATAGTGTGCAACATGACGCAGGGCTCGGTTTCGACGGCCTGTTGGAGTAAAATTTTCCTGGATGGTCTTAACGAGCGAACCGAGGGCAGGATTCCACTGAACCGGATCGGCTGATCGTGTTAATGTATTCTCATTCTTGGAGTGAGGATTTCAAACAGAAGCTGAATAGCATGTGGACGCAGAACTTATGGGTGATTGATACAAACCGAGACACATTGATACCGCCGATACCTGCATACTATTGAAATTTGAAACTCCTTGAGTGTAACATAGTGTTCCATGTCGCACATGATGAATGTGATTGCAAATATGAACAGGATCACCTTCCAATTCTTGACACCATTGTCCGGGTCCACCGGTGTTTGTTGGAGAAAGTTGCACGATCAGTGGGACTACCATAGTCGAATGTCATGAATGTTGGCCAAACAAAAGACTTACGTGACGATACCGCAATATCTGGGACCCAAAAATACCACAAATTTGCGATATATGATATATGTTTAGTCCTTCAATCATTTTTTGGGGGTCAATACTTTTGAGATGCTTCCAGCAAAACCCAAATGACAAACAAATCTCTTCAGCCATGAACTCATTGACTTCAGTGGTTTTTGATGGATTTTGATAATATGGCGGCCCTGCAGTTATATAAAACATAGTCAGAACCTTCATACACATCATACATACATGATTTCAATGGATGGTGATCACTCCCAGCTCTGTGGTGAAGAGGGCTCCAACTTTGCCTCCACGGAACGTTCTTCATCTTCTGAGAGATCATAAAGTCGGATATCTCCATACTCCTAAAGTTGTTTGAAAGCTGAAGAAATGATGACATGGTGAACCCCACGTACCCAACACTCCACTGGTTTTTATAGGGACTATCGTGTTGACTTTGATATTGTATCTATGTAAGCACCAAGCAGGGACAAGCAGTTCGGTAGTTTGGATTGAAAGGTCTCAATTTTCCACACCCAGTTTCCCCGGTCACGACCGCATTCAACCAATATTGTTTTTCCAACTATATTCCCTTTCCGAATGGAAGTAAACCATCGCCATCAGCATCAGGGAATTTTGCACTGAAGAAAAAGATACCTTTCATATCTGCAATTTTACAAGAACAATATTGTAAATATGAAGTTGAATGTGGAAAAAACCGGGGTTGCTGGCCCCATTTGCAAAGGATTCCCTACATCAAACATCCATTTAACTTGGAGTTTTCTTTTGAAATTACCAAGAAAATGATACAAATAAAAAATGCCAAAAATTCTGTGAGTCACTAGTGAAATTCTTGCGGATTTCACCCCCGTTCAATTTTGGCAGTTTAGGAAACTGCAACATGGTACAAAATGTATACCCTCTGGTAAACTAACATAGCAATGGAAAACCACCATTTTTATAGAAGATACATCTTCAAAGCGTCCATTTTCCATTGCTATATTAGATTACCGGAGTGTACATGTCATGTTTTAACATGCCATGCTTCCAGCACCTCCTGAGATCAAACCGCCCTTCCAGCCCGCCCCCTTCCAACACACCTCATCCAGCATCATCTGGTCAAACAGCTGCAGGACTCGTCGTGCCTTCACCCCCGGGAGCCGACGAGTCCAACATGCAACTCTTGCCCCATGTGATGGCTGAAATCCGAGATCAACTCACCAGTTGAGGGAAAGGTAGTTTATCCGTTTATCCCATTATTTACAGGGTTTCAAGAAAACATCCTTTTGGTGGTGATCGCCGGAGTTCTGAACCATCAAGAGTATTCTTCTTGCAATGTTTTTCATGAGGTAGTCGTTTTGATCTCTGATGGATACGAATCAAATACTATGAATCCAGTCTAGGATAGACCTGCCAGAATAGGAGTAAGTAAAAAGAAAAACTGTTTGACCAAGACATGTTAAGCCGGAATTTTTTTGCACGTTTATTTGGTCCCGACAATTCAGGGGCTTTTTTTGCCTGTATAATACGAATCAGATGGTGAGCCAAGTGGAAGCACAAATTCCCTAGGGCATCCTGGCTCACCGAAACTGAGAGTGGTTTCATGGAACCTAAATACTCTGCGTTTCGTTTCGGTGATTGGACACCCTTTGCTCATCCTCTGACGTTCGGTGATTGGATCCCTAGGGATTGTAGTCAAAGGGAAACCTGTCTCCCTCTGATGGCACCGTGTACTAAGGTTGAATCAACTCATGAGCGCATTCACGATACAAGCAGGCCTTTATATCTTTTAGATACCTAAATTCTCTCACTGCTTGTCGAAGCTATATATATATCCATATATGGACCTACTAAACCAGGATTTCTACTAAACCTGGACTCATTGTTTCGGTCTGTCACGGCTTTTGAGCGGTGCAGATCAGCGCTAAACACGACTGCTGCTCACCGCGCAGATGCGCCTCCGCTTCCGAGAGAGGCGAACCTCGTGATTGACAGGCTGTGCGACAGCGGCCTGCAACGAAAAAGATGGCAAAAAAAAACACACACCCTTTGTTTGGAACAAGTTTACGGAAAGAGGGAGAAACATATATACCTGGCACCCTAAACAACAATTGTTTAATGGATGTTTGGTGAAACAACCATTTTTTTTGTAATGATTTGGAATCATCCAATTGAAACAACTATAAAACACTGGTTGTTTGGAGTTCCAGGTATATGTTATATCAGTTATATCTTTTATAAGTGTCTTGATTGAAGGAAACAATCTAGTGTTGAACATGTTGAGGTCCTCTAATTTGAATTGATTTCAAGGAACTTCATTCGCATTCTCCCACAGTGTTGGTGGCTCATAAGCTATGCACATATCTTCTTCCGCACATCCCCTGCGTCCGTGGAGTACCCGGTCGAAGTTTGTTCCCTACATATTGCCCCATATGCCCTAGATAAGCCATGTACAGTAGGTGGACAGTGGTACAAAGTTAGGGTACCCCCTTCAAGGGTACCACCAAGTATAATTATATCTATATATGTATATATATATATATGTCAGATGTTGACATGTTTCCGAATATATTCACGTATTTGATAAGTTCTCATGATGATTCACCTAAAGCAAATCTGCCATCGCTCAGCCTGGAATTCAGCATTGAACAAACTGGATGACTACCCAGTGACTTTAGTTTGAAGCCAACATTTCATGCAATCCTAATTACACAGTATTCTGAGTACTGTACGTTTGAACGTGTACTGAAACAATCAACTTCTGGTACATACACTTTTCCAAATATATATTACGCATACATATATTCATATTAGCAAAGCGACTTTCTAAACACAATTTTCACATGTATATTAACGTAATCTTGACATTCCATCATTAAAATTGGGGGGTTTCCAAAAATAGGGGAAACACCCCAAAATGGACGGTTTATAATGGAAAATCCTATTAAAATGGATGATTTGGGGGGAAATACCCCCTATTTTCGGAAACATCCAAATGTTTCAACTTTTAGGGAACGCCAATGTTGTTCCCCTTTGGAGTCGATGGAACTCTGGAGGGATTGCCAAAAAGCCTTAAGGGGTTAAGGGATGATGGTGGAACTCGTCATCCCTTAAGAAGGCCTTACTTTTTTTTGGGTGGGGGGCATTGGGACTGGTACCCTTAGATTCCCATGATAGCAGTCATAATTCATAATTTACTTGCTATATTTCCAAAGAGTTCTAGGCTTAAATACCTCCCACTCCTTCATATAAAATTGGAATGCATACATGTAGATATGTATATAATGGACGGTTTATAATGGAAAACCCTAGTAAAATGGATGATTTGGGGCAGAACCCCCCTATTTTCGGAAACATCCAAATGATTCAACTTTTAGGGAACGCCGCAATTTTGTTCCCCTTTGTGGAACTCTGAAGGGATCATGGTGGAGAAGTCATCTCTGAAGAAGGCCTTACTTTTTCTTGGGGGTGGGGGCATTGGGTGGCACCGGTACCCTTAGATTCCCATGATAGAAGTCATAATTCATAATTTACTTGCTCGTGTTCCAAAGAGTTCTAGGCTTAATTACCTCCCACTCATTCATTTAAAATTGGAATGCAATTGTAGATATGATATGTATATAATCATGGAATGCTACTGCATATTGTAGTATATTTTATATATCATATTGATATATCATGATGTTTTCATATATATTTTGTCAATAATCATCATCAACAACCAACCATCAAAGTGCCCACCAAAGGCCTTGACCGAAAGTAAAGGCTGCTCCAAGCAGTGGAAGGCATCGCGCTATGCGTGCCATGGTCGTGGCGTCGTACCGTTCGCCCCATGGGCACCCGACGTCGTGTTGAACTGTTGGAAAATGCGAAGTTTTCTTCGAAAAAAACGTGGGTTTTTTAGGATGATTGATGATGGATTATTCTGGCCAAATCATAATATTTAACCAACCCAGATTTCCCTGAAAGAAAGGGGATTTCCCTCCAAGAATCATCAGTGTTGGACGGATCCAGATATGTCCTAAGAAAAGGATTATATCTACAATCCTATTGTGGTGATGGGAATTAGACATAAAGACCATCCTACTCTAGGGAGGGGTCTGGATTCTTAGGATTATGCGAAGTTTTCTTCTCAAACCATGTTTCCTAGTTGGTGGTTTCAACCCCTTTGAAAAATATTAGTCAAAACGGGAATCTTCCCCAAATCGGGGTGAAAATAAAAAATATTTGAAACCCCCAACCAGTTTCTTTTTAAGGACAATTGGATTATTAAGCAGTATCAAACTTCAGCATCCTTGAACTGTGACCCCTGCTTCAACATTGCTCGTGAATCGCAAAATGCATTACGGGACCAGGTGGAATTCATTGACTGAGAACTGGCAGGCACCCTTGGTGACCATTTCAGCAAATAGGTTAGCCACGACTTCCGGATCCACATTGAACTTTTCATGCAACTCAGCAAGGTTCACGTTACCCATACCATCCATGGGACGATTGTATATTTACCTACATGAATGGTTGATCTTTATGGTACATGTAGGTAAACGTAGGTAAATGTAGATAAGTTTAATTTATCATAAAAATCAACCATTCATGTAGGCAAAGTATACCAGTCCCATGGATGGTATGGATTATAAATAGCAGCTTCAAAATTTGATACAGTACATGATGGAGGCAATAGACCTCTCCGGCCATCATGTTTCCATTGTCAACAGTATCATAACTATACCCATAGCATCCATGTATTGTATATTTCCCTACATTTACCATAAAAATCAACCAAATGTAGAGAAATACATACCATACATGGATCCTACGGGATAGGTTTCACAGTACAAATATGGTAAGCAAATAGAACCAATGGATAAATCATTAAATGATCATATTAGAAATAATTACATGAGATTGAATTATACGTATATATGATGATCAAGTCCCAATTCGTTCCAGAAAAAAACGTCCTTTCCTTGGCATCCCAAGGGCTGGATTTTCGAAAATTGGTTTTTTTTTGAGGATCCGACCACGTAGCCCGTGAGATGCTGATCGATGCAAGTCCAAAAAGAGTGTACCAATGTGTCATCCACGGAATCCTCCGGGAACGGTAAAATGAGAAAAATTCATTCAAAAAACGAATGTGAAATCTCAACCCTGCAAGTCAAAGACCATTAAACATACTAAAATCGTGGTACCCTGGAATTGATTAAATATACATTTCTACTAAAGAAATGGCCTTTTCTAAAGGAAAATTGAAGGACCATGATCTTTGAACTCGAAGTTCATGTGCCATAGATTTTGCAGAAGTAGTGTGCCAGTGCTAAGTGATGAATTCTGCGTCCATTTTGAATCTCAGGAAAACAAAGCTCTAACCACCTTAGAATACAACTATATCTAATCTAGTTGGTGGTTTCAACCCAGAAAAATATTAGTCAAAATGGGAATCTTCCCCAAATAGGGATGAAAATAAAGAATATCTAAAACCACCACCTAGTAATTGTCAGATTCTTCCATGCCCAACTGCAATTCAGTGAGGTGCCCTAAACTCACTATGACTTGATCATGGTCTTTGCTCCTGCAAAGAAAACATATTTGGCAATCATTTTTTTTGGGCACCTCAATGATTTCCTCGATTTCATGGATTTCGTTTGGATAGATCTTCTCAAACATCAACTAATGGTTAATTGGTGATTTTGGGCCGGATGATTTAGGGGTAATTCGAATCGGGTACCCCGATTCGAATCCCAATCCCTTTCATAAGATGCCAGGAATCCAAACCACCGGGACCCAAGCCACCAATTTACCATTAGTTAGTACAACAGATAGTGACAGATGAAACTGATGAAACGATATGAAAGGAAATTTGTTGAAAAAAAAGGTAACCAAAAAGTCTGACCCGTTTAGTTCAATCCAGTTAGCAAAGGGTTTTTCGATGGAATCTTTCGCTTTAGAAATCCTGAAAGTCAGAGTCATTGTCACCTGCTTCAAGTACATGGTACGAACACATAAACATGGTGTTGGCCGGGCCGGATATGCTATTAATATTAAGAAATAGAAATATTACAATGTATAACAGTAGAAAAAAATCAATGATCAATCCCTATGGATCCAAGTAGCTGCTCTGAATGCACTTAGGGTACAATTGGGGACTAAAGTATCTTCTTAGGAGGTACTTGGATCCATAGGGATATATTCGAACATATTGATATGCGACACAAAGCGTTGTACAACACAAACAATCCACACATAAGAATGCTAGGTAGCATCACCAACCTTCTTGTGTATACACATGACGTATATAAATCTACGGTAGACTCTATAAGATTTATAGATGCAAACAAGATATGTAACATTTAAATGTCTATATGTGTATATATATTATATACAAATAAACTTAGACATATAATCATATAATCATATAATATACTAAATATACATGTTAGCCAAATAAACAGATCTGATCTTCCCACATCCTCTCCTGCTCGAAAGCTAAAAGTCGTCGCACCAGGAGCTGCCATTCCTGAGGGTCCAAGACCTACCTACCCCCCGAACCCCGCCCGAGGTGGAGGCCACCAGAAATCGCCGTTCGGTCCCTTATGATCAGGGCTTATGAAAACCCATTGGTTTCCCTGAAAATAAGGCCGGAAAAATGAAGTCCGGCTATTTTTTGGGGGGGGACAGTACCTCAGGCGGGGGTAGGTTAACTTGCCAGCTCAACACAGAAAATTCCCCCCCGAAAATTTCATAACGTTGTCGTTCCATCGTTTGGAGTATGGCTTTTGCATGTCCTGGCAACACTCTGAATTTGGATGAGTCAACACAAGCTCCAAATTTCACCAATTCAACTTCAACATGCTCTGGTTTTGGCGTTTTGTATGGTCATCCGCAAAAAAGTGGGACATGGAAGTCGTCAAAAAACCTGGAGACGTTAGTTGTGCCCATTCTTGGGGTCCCCCGGCCCACTCTGAAACGACACCTGTCCACGGTAGACCTGGCATTTTTCGAGAGAGCATTGGCGACACAAATTGAAACTTTGGATAGGTCACTTGGATGGGTTATAACCCAGTTACTAAGCAGGTAGTAGATAGTTTATCCCATTTCTTACAAGGTTTTATACATCCCAGGTGGTGCAGGATTCCTGAACCATCAACAGTAGGTCATGATCTATCCTCCCTGAAGCTGACAGCAAAAGCCCCTGAAAATGGATGGTTGGAAAACTACCTTCCTTTTTGGGGCAAAAGGCCTATTTTCAGGGGTAAACTCGCTGTTAGTTTCAGGGAGGGTGTCAATAAGTCACACTCTGTATGGACGAGCAGCGTTCAAAACCGTTATGACATTCAAATTCTACTGATTAGTGTATATGGATCCTTGAATCTTGGCTTGTTATAATCCCCCCCCAAAAAAAGTTGTATTGTTGTTCACCCACCAAAATTCACAAACAACCAACAACCAACCAGGAGGCCCTTTTTTAACACTCAAATTTGGTCCCTGTCACGGTGGCGTTGCAACGTCATTAAACAAGCCGGCTCGATCCCCACTTGTCATAGGCCATCATCAAATGTTCCACCTGGGCGGGTCCCCCCACCAGTGGGCCAACTGAGCGTTGAACAGCCATGTCATGAGCTGCCCAGCTTCCCCCGAGTGGCTACCAGCTATCTTTTAAGCACATTGTTTGTTATACAAGGTGGGCCCCCTACCAGTTATAACTGGGTTTACAACTCCTATAACTAGGGTTATTAGAACAGTTCGCCATTTATAAGGCCATTTATAGGGGTTAAAACTCCATTTAGAACTGGCAGGGGCCCATCTTGTAGAAATGTTGGTGAATACATATAATTTGGTATTGTTATAACGAGACCCATGTCTGTTTCAAATTCATTACCCATGGGTATTTCAAATTTAGTTATATCATGTTTCTGAAAACCATCAAAGAACCCATACGAATCAGTAGTTCTAGTTGCGCTGCTCCTAGGTTTCCTCCGCAGCCAGGAACTCAGAACCAACCAGGATGCCCCGACAGAATAATCTGACAAACGATCCTTAGTTTGTGGCTGCGATGCAAAATGGGCTTCGAGGCTTCTTTGACCAATCTGACCATTATACCTGTTTTTTTGCTGAAAGCGACCTTGCTGTAGGGTTCATTGCTCCATACATATGTTATTATAGGGATGGATAATTGTTGTCAGTTGTCAAAATGTTAAGATGAATGCAAAGGAATGTGGAAATGATGATGAAATATGACTCTGACAAATAAACATAGTGGATGATATGATGGTGAGATGAAAATGCTTGATGCTTCGGAAAAATAATGGATGAAATTAAATGTTGGTAAACATGACGGCTGAAAGGCAAACATGCTTAAAAATGGTGAAAAAAATGAATACACCAACTCTATCTGACTGTCCTCAAAGGGTCTGATCAACTGAGACCCAATATGTTCCTTCCCCAAATAGTTCCAAAAGCGCAATGGACCCAACGGCCCAAGCCCAATCCATCTGGCCAAATGAAATAATATTTACCAACCCAGATTTGCCTGAAATTTTCGGGGTCTCATTTCCCTTCCAAAAAAGCTACCTTTTTGGGGGGGCCCAAAACCAACCACCAAAATTCACCAAGCTGAGTCCAACCACCATGATACTTCTGGCTGCCTCTTCTTCTTCTGTTGTCCACGCGGGAGAACGAGATGCCTCTGAGATTTGTTAGGGTGAAGAAATGCGCTTCCGACGTTTCCGACGCAGCACTGGAAGTGCTTTTTGGCTAGGTGCGTCTTAGCTTCTCGCATCTCATAAAACATCAGAAGACGAGGGTTGTTTTTTTGCAGTAGATGTCAGAAACACACATATTTCTCGTGCACTACACAGGACATGTATGGGTTCATATAAATGACATATAATCACATGCATTACTATTACGTAAATTATGTATCATTAAAGTTCTGCGATAAAGAAGGATATCTTCGAGGCCAAACAAACAGTGAACACCTTTTAGGCTATTCAATGAGCAGAGTCTTCCTATTGCTCCATGATACATCTCTACTGCAAGGAGGCACTGCAAAGTCTTTTCTGGTAGCCTTAATCCCAGCCCTACACTGCTGAGGAACACCCAAGGATTGGTTGAATATCAACCATAACTTTTACATTTTACATTCTTTTACAACTAGCTTCACTTCTTGTCTGATTGATTTTGTCGTTGGAAACAATTTTCATATGTCTTCATTCCAACTGCAATCCCTCAGAAACATGTTCCATCATTTCCTGCTGCGATGTCCATGTTACTTAGTAAATGGATTATAACCCCTGTATAAGTAGGATGCGTCCCTTAAATAGGTTATAAACCAACTTAGTAATTAGTTACGATCACTCACATGGACACCCTACTGTTGGAAGAAATCCGGCCAACCACCGAAAGGATGTACAAAACCCTGGAAATGATGGGATTTCAACTACCTTTCCCTCAACTGGTTTGCAGGATTTCTGAACCATCAACAGTATCGGTAATACCTTCGATTCCACAAACTACAAACAAACCCATAGAATCCATGAATGTATGGCTAGTTGGTGGTTTCAACCCATTTGAAAAATATGCTCGTCAAAATTGGATCATCTTCCCCAGGGTTCAGGGTGAAAATTAAAAATCTTTGAAACCACCAACTAGATGGTATATCTACCTACCTTAAGGTGGTGCCAAAATTTCTGAACCATCAATGACTCCGGTCACTCGCGGCTCGCGCCTTGGATTGCTTCCTCCGCATTGCAGCCTGAATTTGGACCCGACCCCAAACGGCCCTATGTTTAGCAATTTGAGGTCCACTCAATGGGACTGGTATATTTTACCCATATTTACCCTCCCTGAAACTGACAGCAAAAGCACCTAAAAATTGATGGTTGGAAGACGATCCTTCCATTTTGGGTTTCGGCATATTTTCAAATGTTATGTTAGTTTCAGGGAGGGTACCTCCTAAACTACCCAAATGTTGGTAAATATACCATATATACCTGTATCCATACATTGAGTGTCCTATCCCATAGGGTCCATGGGACTGGTAGATTTACCGTAACGTGAATGGTTGATTTTTATGGTATATGCAGGGATATATAGCATACATTCATGGATCCTATGGGATCTGACACTAGAAAACATTTGTTAGCTTTCGGGGGGGTTAGACATGGTCAAAAAAAAGTAACTTGTCGACCGTTCCATATATGGAAGATTTGTGTCCTTTCTCTAGATTCTACTTTTCCAGCTTATTTGGAGCGTGATTGTCAAATACAAATTTAATGTCGTAACCATCTGTGAAGAACATTGATGACCAAACATCGTGCAATCTTTTTTTTCAAGTGTAACTTTTCTTACAAGGTATTTGTACATATTACATATATAATATACATATATGGATATTGTACGTCATCATCATCATCATCATCATCATCATCATCATCATCATCATCATCATCTGATGGGTACCCTTTACTACAAAAGAATTCATCTCCAAGGACGGATTTTCTTTGAGCTTTGGACCGTGAAGCTTTGAATTCGAGCTTGGCCAGACCTTCGTATTAAAAAACATGCAGAAAACAAGAAAACAAGCAGGGTGTTTTTGAAGCTAAGCATGCCTAACAAAAAACAATATCTGGTTGGTGGTTTCAACCCATTTGAAAAATGTTAGTCAACTTGGATCATTTCCCCAGGTAAGGGTGAAGATAAAAAGATATGTGAAACCACCACCAAGAATATCTTCTATAGATAGGAGTTCTTAATATGTAAATATAAATTTGAGGTAAGTATTCATTGAACACTTTGGGGGAGTTGGTTTCTTATGATTCTTGGGGATTTCTTTTAAGGACATTCACAGGCCTCTTATACTGCAATCATATATACAAGATGTTCTGGCTCAGCGAGAAGGACACAAACTGCATTAAGTCTATTATCCCTAAGAATCCAGGTATGTCCTAAGAAAGGGATTACCTCTACATTCCTATTCTGAAGATGGGATTGGAACCCGGAAAAACCTTATTCGATCCAGAGGGGTCTGGATTCTTAGGGTATATAATGTCAAGGAAAGACAACTTATCATGTGTCACATGCCATACTCAAGGTATGGTGAGTTTACAGGCTTCCCCCTGCTTGAATCATGACAGTATTCGGTTGGGAAGTGGGTAGTGAAGTTGCTCAAACCATGGATCTTCTCAGAGTTGGAATACAAGCAGCGCTAGCCAGTTGCAGTCAGTATCTTTTCAGCAAAGTATGCAAGCATCCAAAGAAAGAATGTCAGAAAACAAATACCACATGCAGCTTTTCGATGTTACTCTTAATCTAGGTCTATATATCAATATAATATATATAATTCAAATCTTGTCCTTGCAAGTCGTTTCGTTGCACTCAAGAAACTGTCTTACCAAACAGTCTCAACATGTCTGAAGATTCAAGATCCGAAACGAAATTCATCATGAAATTCATCATCCAGGTGATTCAATTCGTGACCTTTTAATCCCCTGATTTGGAGGTCACTTAGCCATTGAAAGGGTCACGCCAGAAACCATCCCAACAAAAAAGGGTCAGAATCGCAGAATTTCCAGGATGACAAAAATCTTCTCTCCAACTCCGGGATCAGATAAAAAACTAAAAAAAGAAATAAGCATAGCCATAGGATCCGTGGGACTGGTATATTTACCTACATTTACGATAAACATCAACCAAATGTAGGCAAATATACCATACATCAAATGTAGGTAAATATACCATACATGAATGGTATGGGATAAATAAGTTGGTCTGACACACTGCTTTCGGAGCTACAGAGCTTCTATACTTTGATCACTGCTTAACTTATCTACCCAAAAAACTGAGGGTGCAGTGGGTGGGTTTTTAGCAAAGCCTCCACCCCCACAGTTTCCTTTGTTCGAGGTATTTTTTGCCGTAGTAACCGGTACTGTAACTGAACTGATCTCTGTTAATTTTGAAGTCCTTCAAAGGTTTGTTGCTGCCATTTCAGCCAGAAAAAAAATCACCTTTTACTTTCCATGAAATACTTTTCTACCATTTGGTGCATCCTTTCCACTCTATCGAGGCTTCCAACTCTTCTGCAGGCATCTTCTTGGGCCTCGAAAAGTTTGATGCGGAAATCACTTTGGAAACTTAAAAGGTTTTAAAATGTATCACTGAAACAGCTAGTTTTTTTAAATGGATGTTTGAGGTTCCAATTTGGTAATTTCTAAGCATTTGATATGTACCTGGAGGGGCATGAAATTGTAACAACCACTTTTTTAAATGGATGTTTGAGGTTCCAGGTTATCATATCGACATATCCCACCTGGGGAAAAGGACAATCATCGACTCAAAAAGTGCCTTTCTTAGTTCCCAGGAGGATAATATCAACAACATTGCCATCCGTTTTAAAACAGCAAAGAATCAACTTTTATCCACTTAGGATGACTGTAGTCAGGGAACTATATATGGGCGAACTACTGTTGATGGCGCAGAAATCTGGCTGCATAACCACGTGGGATGTATAAAACCCTGTAAATAATGGGGGCATATCAATCCATATCAACTGGTTTTATTTGGATTTCTGAACCATCAACAGGATTTCCCCCCCTGGAAACTAAAATGACAGCGGAAAATCCTCATTTTCCATGGGATTCCTACATCTTCATTCATGGTCCATTTTCCAGCGAGTCATGTCAGTTTTCCGGCGGAGGGGGTACAGCGTCATTACTAAAAGCCGAGTCACGTTGGGCAAAGCGTCTCCCTGGTCGTCTTGGGCAAAACCTCCTGGTCACATTAGAGAAGGGGTCCTTAAGATGCCCTTAAGGGAACTTGAATCGATCAATTTCCCACGGCAAAGAAAAAACATGCTAGAAAAAACACTTGTGAACAACTAGATACGTCCGATGGATGTGGTCATTTTTCCGTATTGCTTTTCCATGTAAAGTCACATCTATTCAAACTGAAACAAAAGGCTAAAATACCACAGTGTAAAGAATGGAGTTGTTACACCATCATCACAGTGATTCTTGAAATTGGCTAGCTGTCGGTTGGTCACAGAGATAGGGATATTTGCCAATTTTGTGCTAGGGAATTTTGAATTCAAGGAGAAGTCCAGTAGTGAAGTGCCTGAACAACAGTTCTTCGGCCATCAACATGGAAACAAACTATATTTCATAGTAAGCCAATTTTTGTTGATTTATCTGCAATTCCATAAAAACATCAGGTATATTGACACACGCTAAGCTACATTCACATGTTTCTACATTTTGATCTGCAACAATATAGGTTTGGAATGGTTTATATTCATTACTAGTTACTAGTGGCAAAATAAAACAACATACAATATCACACTCGTTCAATAAGTCAAAGCACAATTTTTCACCTTTCTATAAACAAACAACGTAAAGAATGCGGTTCTTGCCGTCCCATCAAGAGAAGACCCGTTGTTTATTTTAATTGTCGCGGTGTTGCAATTTCCAAACCTACATGTTTAACAAATCTTCTGGTTCATTCCATCCACAAAAACAAACACCTAAAAAGGATCGATGGCGATCACCACTCCCATTGGCCCATTTGAAATCGCCACCCGAATCTTGGGAGTGGCGAAAAAAATGCCATCTACTTTCACCACAGTACTGTACATACCCTCCAGGGAATTAACATATCCCACCTTGGGAAAAGGAAAATCATCTTCAAAATGCCATTTTGGGGGGATATGTTAGTTCCCTGGAGGGTATTTCTTTGCATTTTCATCTATTTTATCCATTCAATTGGCTCACTATATATCGTTTTGTGTTGCCTTCATTCTGTAGATTTCTGNAGGGTATTTCTTTGCATTTTCATCTATTTTATCCATTCAATTGGCTCACTATATATCGTTTTGTGTTGCCTTCATTCTGTAGATTTCTGCATTTCTTTTCGGCCAAAAAAAAACCCAAAAAAAATCAGAGGTCCACCACCCCAGCGACCCACCCAACCCCTGTCACCACCTTGGAGGTCTTCGTTGTAGACTTCCCCCAATGACCACCATACCTGGAACCCACCGGTGGCATGGAATTGAGGCCCTTGGTTTTTGGAAATAGTGCGCACCATATACTGTGATATATATATATATATATGTTGATACAAATAGATGTATATATGTTGATACAAATAGATATATACACCGTTATACATGTTATACACAACATAAATTCACATACATCATCCAAAAAAAAAACTAGGAAACTACTCTTTTCATACATCTACGTTGTTGCGTACTGGTCCAATCAAGTTGTATTACACATGGCTGCACACTCATGTGAGTAACACCCAATCAAAACAACAGCTCTTTTCATCTACTTGTGTATCATGTTCTGGGCTAGATTGCATACTTATTTTACATATCGGATCGGAATATTCCGAATCATTCCCTTCCCAACATGGGGCCAACTCCTCCCTCGACATCCACCCGTGCCCGAAAAAAATCCGTTGGAACTGGTGCTTGGATGTCCCGGGACGGAAGTTAGGAATTAAATGGTGAACGGATCAATAGGTTGTAACTAAACCTACTTATAAATGGGATATTTCTTGGGTTACTGATAACCCATTGATCCTAACCACTTACCAGCAATTCCTAACGGGACATCCACCAAGTGGGCGACCTTCGCATGAAGGACATGAATTGGCTCTTGGGGACCTCGGATGAAATCCTAGTGCCCATAGGATCCATGGGACTGGTATATTCACCTACATTTTGATGGTTCAAATTTATGGTAAATTAGTAGGTAAATATACCAGTCCCATGGATTCTATGGGAGTGTGGCTGGGTTAAAAAAACATAGAAACAGGTTCTATATATACATTTCTGGAACTCTGAGTATGTCTTTTTTGTTGGGGACAGATTTCAAAACCTGGTCATATTTTTCATATATGTGTTCAATGGATTTATTCTATGTTGTTTTTTCGGATCGGTGAGATTTGGAGTCACATGGCACCCGTGTCAAGGGATAATGGTTGGTCGTTCAACAGTGTCACAAGTCCCTGTAGATCTACAGTAATGCATATACAAAGAAGGAGTAGGTTCCATCAACAAATCCAATTCAACAATTCAACACAATGAATCATCTACAATCCGCGTTACATTGGAATGGCAACACACTCATGTACTTGTGTATATGACAAATATCAATATATATATATATGTAAATATAAATGTGTATGAGTGTATATACATATGCATATGTTTGTGTATAAATCTGTGTGTACATGTATTTATGTAATAATTTGCATATGTATATTTATCAAAACATCATATATTGAAATACATTCATATTGAGGTGATCCAATACATAGTAGTATCACATACCCTCCCCTGAAACCAACATTTTTCGCCCCTGAAAATGGATGGTTGGGAGTTGGAAGGCGATTGTTTCCTTTTGGGGATGGCTTCCTGAGCAGGTGCTATGTTAGTTTCAGGCAGGGTAAATGACTCCCATTGTATTCTCAAAATCAAGTGAGTTTCCTGGTTCCCTCAATAGGTGGTAGGTGATATATAATCCCCCATTGGCAGTATATACCACTTATATACCACTTATATATTGCCTATTGGGTGATTATATATCACCTACCACCTGGTAAGGGACCAAGAAACAGCTGTTGACAAAAGGGATCCACCAAGGCCCCAAGGACTAAGGTGGTTACCCTCATCTGTGCTCTGGTGTCCAAGGCCTGGAGTATATGATTGATTGGAGATGGGAAGATATGGAGAACTTGTACAAATCCATTTATCCAGTGAAACAAGGGGAAATGATATCGAGTTTGTTGATATTTGATATATATATATATATAAATATCCTGAAAGAATGCCAGGACTTGATATTTAATAAATCCATTTGTTATTTTTGATATTTGATATAGCTCTGTGCTTTGACAGCACGTAGTTGAGAAAGATTGATTAAAGATTGTACAACGGTTGCAAGTGCACTGGTTACTTGTATACATAGATCGTACGGGATATCTCGACCGGTTCATTGGGGCGTGACTATGTTCAAGAGTGTGCCGGCTACGCATGCAAACTACTTGCGACATTGCAGCATGCTTTGATGCTTATATATTCTCCTGCTTTTGCAAGATGCAACAACTTATATACATGAGCTTCAAAACGTCTTTTGGCCCCCAACAAATGTTACCTAGTTGGTGGTTGAACCAACCCATTTGAAAAATATGCTCATCAAAATTGGGTTCATCTTCCCCAATTTTCGGTGTGAAAATAAACACAATATGTGAAACCACCACCTAGTATCAACAGTTGGTGGAATCAATGGGTGTCGAGTTTGGTTTATTGCACCTATTTAATATTTAAAGGACGTATCTAACCTGCTTAATTATAGAAGGATTATAATCCATGTACCCAGTACTTTACCAAATAAAACAGTAAAAACAACTGGTTGGTGGTTTCAACCCATTTGAAAATATTAGTCAAATTGGATCATCTCCCCAGGTAAGGGATGAACATAAAAAATGTTTGAAAGCACCAACCAGTAATCCATTTACCCAGTACTTTACCAAAAAAAACAGTAAAAAACCACCGGGGATTTCTCATCCCAAAAAGGCCAACGAAAGAACCGACCACTGGAAATCGGATTTCAGCCTTCCAAAGGCGAAACATATCGTCAGAGGGCATTTCCTGCGCGCATCGGAGCTACTGACGGAGGATGGGGAGCCCCACTTAGTAAGTAGATGGCGATCGCCACCAAAAAGGTGGCGATTTGTAAGGGGGAGATGATAAACCAAGACTAATGGGAAATGGATGGGTAACCCTTTAACATGGTACAATACCATCCTACAAAGTGAAATCACCCTTGACGGTGACTTCGGAATCTAGCAGCTGGACGTCAGGAAGATGTAAGAAGTGCCTGGACTGGGGCAGGCCCAACTTCACCATATATGGATCCTATAAAGCTATTGCCGTTGTTTGATGATGTCATAGAGTTGTGTAGAGAAGCTGTTCAATTCCATAATGACTTTGGGATATCAACCATTTGGGAAAACACAACGTAAACAAATCAGCTTGGTGTCACATGTACTGAGCCAAACATTGAGACATCATTGACAAAACTTACAGCAATGTTCATCATCTCCTTTTCTTGCTTGGTGGTTGGCAGTTTGAAGCCAATTTGAAAAATATATGCTCGTCACTTTGGATCATTTCCCCAGGTACCGTAGGGGTAGAAATTAAACACATATTTGAGTTGCCACCACCCAGTTTATATTATTTACATACCATAAGAAACCCAAAACCTTCATCATTAAGGCTTAAAACCATCATCTTTAAGTGTTTTTTTTATAGAACCTTACGGCATTCAGTCCGACCATCCCAGTCCGACCACATCCCAGTCGTCGTCGAAAACGAAGTCCTCTCGATCCAAGTGGAGACCAGGGTAGGTTCCTCGAGAGTTCCATCTGGTGACGTTAACACGACGCGTTTTGGAGCAAAGAACAAGAACCTTTGAACCCCCCAAAACCCATGAAAAATGCAGGGGTTTTAGGCCCAAAATATATTAGGGTCATAACTTCATAACCCCTAAACATGAAGGAAAATATGGGTTCCCTAATACAATGCATGTAACAACCCTGAAATGCCATGATGACAATACATTTGCCAAACTGCCTTGAATTATGTACGTATGATTTAGATCATGTGATCATTTGACTTAGTGGTGCTTTGTTGAAGCATTTTTGGCTCAAGTCCCATCCTCACGAAAACAACAACTAGTTGGTGGTTGAACCAACTCTTTTAACAAAAATATGCTCGTCAAAATGGGTTCATCTTCCCCAATTTTCGGCTTGAGTGGCCACCACCTAGTATGGTATATTTATCGATCCATGACTTGTTGATTTTTACAGGATCAATGTAGGGAAATATACCAGGACCATGTATTTACCACCGCCCGGGTTGGACCAACATCGGGTGAAAAACATCACATCAACTGGGCCCTCCATGCCACGTAAAAACTGCTGCAAATCCTCAAAGGTGATGGTTCCTTCCAAAGGTGGGAGCCGGCTGAGGCCAAAAAAAAACCGGTTCCTTACTTGGAGGACGGGCTCCCAATTAGCAAGTAGTTAGTAAATAACCCCCATTTACAATCCATGAATAAAACCGCCCATTTGGAATGGGGACAACCCTACTTAGGGGACTTATTAACCATGGTTATTAACCACTTACTAAATGGGATGATCCTCCTAGTACTTTCCATTGAATCCTGGTTGTTTAATAAGTGGACGTCCGACTCTTCTTACATATTTATCGGTTTTATTGTTGCCAAGTTCCAGGGTTTTCCATGCAGCGGTGGTTCAAACCCAGGGGTTGAATTAGAGCCAGAAACGACTTGCATTGGAGCTTACTACATCTACCACCGGTCCAGGCCTTGACATCGAGATGATGCCGGAAATCCAGAAACAGCGGTTTCTACACCATGACTAACCCCGGGTATGTATGATGTTTTGAGAAATCACACATGGTGCATCATGGTGCAAGACTTCGTGAATTTGTTTCCGGAGTGTTGTTCAAACATGTTCAAACTCATGGTTAGGGGTCAAAAACTATACTGATGATACAGTGAAAGAGTTCATCTACATAATCAGCACTGGCTTGAACCACCAAACGTCCAAATACTACTGTAGATTGAAGAAATCCTGCACCACCTGGGCCGGGATGTAAAAAAAACCTGTAAATAATGGGATGAACTACCTATCAAGTGGTCCAGGATTTCAGAACCATAAACCTTACCTCAAACATACTTCTACATCCTCATGAATTCTGGCCATGTTGCGGGCCCTTTGTTTTAATTGCCCACAGCAGCGCCCCAACTGCCACCATTCATCCGTGTCCTGTGCCCTGGGTGTCGATAAACAGGTAAACCTGGAGCATATGGGTGTTTCCAAAAATAGTGGTACCCCAAAATGGATGATTTGGGGGTACCACTATTTTCGGAAAGATCCATATAAAACACGCCCATGTGCCCATTCCCAAAAGAAAAGAGGATTTTTTGTATATAAATACTTTGTAAAGTCTACCAACCTCAAAAACATAATCTGGTTGGTTGTTGAATCAACCCCTCTGAAAAATATGCTCGTCAAAATGGGTTCATCTTCCCCAAATAGAGGTGAATTTTTCAAAAATATTTGAAACCACCTAGATAATGCAAACAATCTTGTTCCACGTGATTCAATTCGTGACCCGACTTGATCCCCAAACGGTTTTTTGTTAGGTCACGATTCGCCTTTGAGGTCGGGTCACTTAAGGTCACTTAAAACCAACTACAGTATCCAAAAAAAAAGGTCACGTTCGCAGAATTGCCAGGTTTGAACTTCTATATCCCTAAGGATCCTGGCTCACCGAAACTGAAAATAGTAATGGAACCTAAATACCTTGCGTTTCGGAGGTGATTATACACCCCAATCATCATCTGAGAATATGACGATTGATGCCTATAGGGGTTAGGATGTTTTGCTGGAATGTTTGAAGGTCTGCATAAGACAATGCATGTCAATGGATTTTGCCGGATGGATTTTGAAGCAACAATTGGACGCTGAAAGGATTTGGTTGAACCATCCCGAGTGAAAGAAGACAATAAGTCACAAGCATAGGCTATCCGCTTCCTCTTACAAAAAAAAACGAACCAAATGCCAAATGTCGTTTCTATAATCCTTGAGATCTTGGGCGCCAACTTGTGAGTGTTTCAAGATGTTGAAAGACTTAAAAACTAAGATTTTCATATCATATCGCATATCATTTCATGTAATTACGGTAATTTTCTCTGACATCAGACTCATCAGACATCACTGGCATCACTTCGTCCAGATTGCCAAATCGGTGGTTTCTCCGGTGTTGTTTTCCACACCAAAATGGCCTTGTACCAGTTGCCCTCGACATGATGCCACCTGGAGAGATCGGGAGCCATGAATAAGCCATGAATTCATAAGCCCTACTGGTGAGGCATTCCTCCACAAGCCCTTTCCGCTTAACTTTCCACGCCTGGAGATAGCTGCACTGACCATCTTCACCACGCGTGAGAGTTCGGCATCACTACTACGTGGCCACATGGCCAGTTCGTACCTGAAAAAAAGGTTCAACAATTGAGGCCAAGAGGCCAAGTGGCCTCTGAAGCTTTACAGATGGGAAAACAGGGGGTCGTTATACCCATAGGATCCGTGGGACTAGTATATTTACCTATATTTTGTTGATTTTTATGGTAAATGTAGGTGAATATACCATACATGGATCCTATGGGTACACCAACCCAAACAATACACTTTTTTTCGATTTTTTTCGGGTAAATGACTACAAATTACCATGATTGGTTGCATTGTTGATTTGATACCCTAAATATATGCGTAATTTATATAAAAACCCCTTGTATGAAAAAAGGTTATTTAAAATAGATCTCACTGACTTGAGATAGTGCTTCATGGAAGAGCAGCATTGCAAACTTTGGGAATGTGGACTCAGGCATTGGTTTTGGCGCATATTGGATTTCCAAATAGTACACTAGCAATACTTAGAGGTTCAGGATACTTAGTAAGTGGTTATATGTAGGTTTACAACCCTAGTTAGGGGACATATAACCCACTTATAGAGGATATAGCCCTGGTTACTATCCACTTACTAAGTATCCTGAACCTCTAAGTACTATCTTCAAAAGGATTCATTTTATATAGTTATACCAGGAAATTTGGAAGCGACAGGTTCCTAACAGCAACTAGAAATGCGGTAATGCGTAAGTGCTTCTCTCAAAGAGCGAAAATAGAGGATTATAAAGATCTATACTCTTTACCCCCCCACATTGTCCTTCTCCATCAACCCTTTTTTAACCGATACAATCAAGGATTCTTATTCTTCCCCACATTCAGTTCAATACGAACAATCTTGGGGTCAACTGAAATTGTGGGCACCAACAAGACCGAGGGCTGATCATGTCCAAGCATACTCCGACATACTCCCTCTTACAAGAGAAAACGTTCGAACTCCTCCCGCTCTTGGTAAATCCCATTGGAAGAATGTCATCTCCAATAGACCAAAACATCCAGGTCCTGATCACATCTCACATACTCTCACAACACCCACCACGATTTGTCACGTCAACATGGTCCATCTATATAAAACCTCTTCACCACCAACGGGGGTCACCGATACATCATCTTGACAAATTCATCTAAGGACACCTGGGAAAAAACACCGGAAAAAATCTACAGATCCAACGATCCAAAACACATGACTCCATGACCGTCGCACTTGTCGGTTGGAGACGCATGCCTTCCCATATATTGGATCGTTACATATTGGATAACGGTTATCTGCTAGGAATCTCCGTTGGCAGTTGTGTGTGTGTGTGTGGTTTTTACGGACAGCACCCTAGCTAGTGACCCTTAACTGCAGGGTCTTGGAGTAGCTGCCCGCCTGTCTGTCTAGGGCGACACCGGGAATCGAACCCGGGTATTCTCGCTAGGGGAGAGCGAGAAGTACCACTAGACTATACCGGACCCCCTTGGCAGTTGTGGGCGTTTAAAACTCCATATACTATTGGCGATATATGAGACAAACATACATATATTTCTATATATATATATATACACACTGTAAATATAAATATATATCCATACACAAATACGAGATAGGCAACTGGAGGGATCCCCAGAGCATGATATCATGATGGTTCTGCCATGTTTTTTCGATGTTCTATTTGCCAAATGGGGAAAGCAGCTCAATCGTTCTCTGGGAAGCTGATTGGAATGCAGTTCTGAATTCCCAGAGATGCAACTGACAAATTGGAGCAGAAAGTTATCCCAGAATTCAAAAGAAAGGCCTTCAGCAAGAAAAAACATGTTGGCATTTCATTGGTCATTCACTTCAATGTTGCCTTCGCAAAAGCCCAAACAAAAGATGTTTTTGGAGTATATAGTTCATGTTTTTATCATACCACCTGGTTCCAGGATCAATGGCGATCGCCACTCCCATTAGTCTTGGTAAACATCATGAGTCCCTTGAGCCTCACATCACAAGCTAACCATGAAACCTGCTAACGAGGTTTCATGTGAGTTTACCATCTTACAAAGCCATATTCTTTTTCCGCATCATCTGAGCAAAATTGAATCACAACACGAAAATTCAATCTGGTAACATGGATGATTGATTATTGTCAATTGTGTACTCTAAACATCCTAGATTCACAGGCTTTTTATTCAATCTATCCCACAGGATCCATGTATGGTATATTTCCCTTCATTTAAGTTGATTTTATGGTCCGTATATAAATGTAGGGAAATATATACCATACCTGCCACAAACAGTTTTTTTACAGATTCGCCTCGCCACTACCATCGGCATCTAAACGACGCCATAACATCAACAGCTCATAACGTGAGACTCGGGCATGACCTCGGAGGTTCTGTTTCAAAAAAAGGGGCTGTGATGGATATCGGATATCTTCTTCATAGGGAAAATGGTGGGAAAACCCGTAGGATGGTACCCTTAATAATCAACCCCATATACACCTTATATATAGTGGGTATTTATTGGGATTTTGGTGGGTATATCCCCTTTAAAAGGGCATCTTAGGGGGAGTTAACAGCTAGGGTACCGTCCCGAGGGTACCAGCATTTTCCCCATGACGTTTATATCAAAGCAGGTATTAAAAACATTCTGGTAAAATCAAATCTTAAAAAACAACAATGAACTATATATATATAAACATAATGATACTATATGGTTATATGTATGTTTCTGGTTCTGATGTCCATCTTAAACCATAGCTGTTTCTGGTTCCCTCAATAGGCGGTAGGTTATACAATCACCCAATTGGCAGTATATACCACTTATTAAATACCACTTATATATATACATTGCCAACTGGATGATTATATGCTACCTACAACCTATTCAGGGAACCAGGAAACTCCATTGATTTAATATCAAAGCAAACATAAAAATCCAGGTAAAACCAAAATCTAAAAAGAAGCACATACATAGTAATACTATATATAATACTATATGTACGTATATATTATATATCATGGGAGCTATTAGGTGATGCAGGATTTCTTTCATCAAACAAATGTCACCTAAGAAATGGCACTGGGCATTTAACAAAGTGTCGTAGAAAGTAAAACCAAACGAGTGATGGGCCGGGGATCTGATTGGGCTCCGAAAATATCGATTGTTGGTTGAGCCACTTTCAAGATGCTTTCTAATGCTTGTCCAATCCCCTTTCTATTGGTCACTTATGGTTGTCACATCATCAACTTAAAAAGGGGTCACTTATGGTTGAAAAAGATATCCCTAGGAATCAAGCAAGTCATATTCTCAGATTGGGGTGTCCAATCACCTTCAAAACGAAAGGTATTTAGCTTCTATGAAACCATTCTCAGTTTCGGTGGGCCAGGATCCTTAGGGATATAGAAGTTCAGAATTGTTCTCGACTCAACACAACCAAGAAGACATGAACATTCACAGGGGCTGAAGAATTCCAAAGCTTTATTTTTGTGATAATGTTTTTTATTTGGGGCTTACGGGCTAACAAACATCGAACATGCAAATATCTTCCCAGTATTAGGAAAACGCAATCTGCATGGTGATTTCAAACAGTTTTGATTTTCAGCTCAACCGGGCAGATGCCCTAAATTCAAAATTGCCGGCGAAGGCCTTTTCAAAAGGCAATATGGGTGTCGAATGACTTTTTTGAAATGGCATCTTGTCAAACGGACTCCAAACATACATTCACGGGCATTCATTACCCTTGGGAGTAACCCCTTGAAAATAGTATGGGTTTAACCGTTATCTACCACCATCTACCATCAACCGGTGGTAATTTACCTTACTCATTCTAAGGGGTTACAGTGCAAGGGTTCCTGCTTAATGCCTGTGATACATGCATCTTTCATTTTCCAGCAAAGTACATGGTCCCTTTCCTGGAAATTCTCAGCTGCACATAGACTGGGTTATAGGGTTACTCGATCATTTTCCATTTGAAAGGTTGTAACCCTATAACTTACCCTCTGGTAAACTAACATAGCAGGCTGGACTATCCCCATGTTCAATAGGATTCCTACATCTTCATTCATAGATTCATGGCCCATTTTCCAGCAATCGCTATCTTAGTTGATCCCGGAGTCAGTCACCTTACCCTGTCTATCTGCAGCTTATACCACCTGGAAAGTAGATGGCTTACCCACTCCCATGTATTGGTTATCATAGCCCCTTACAAATCGCCACCTTTTGGGAGTGGAAACCGTCATCTACTTTCACTACGGTGTAGATGTTTTTGTTCCGATCTTTTTTCACTTTGTTCTAGTTGGTGGGTTCAACCCATCTGATAGATATTAGTCAAAATGGGAATCTTCCTCAAATAAGGGGTGAACATAAAACATATTTGAAACCACCATCCAGGTTTACTTATATATCTTTCAAATTTAATTGGGTTTTCCATTATTTTCACCATCCAAATTTTGGGATACCCCTATTTTTGGAACCCCCCTTTTCGATCTTCAACTTCAACTTCCACTCAGTGGCGAAGACAGCGTTGAAAGGCATCCTCCATCTCATCAAAGGTTGCCCTGCCGCTGTTGTCGGCATCCTGGCGGAGTTGTTAGGTGGAGGTCGAATGAACGCATTTTCTCCCTGAAGTTAGGGCCCATTTTTAAAGGACGTGTGGATGTTTCCGAAAATAGGGGTACTGTACCCCCAAATCATCCATGAATTAATAGGGTTTTCCATGATTTTCACCATCCATTTTGGGGGCCCGGCCCACCCCTATTTTTGGAAACACCCATATCATTTTCCAAGCATCTAGTTTCAGGTGCGAACTGTTTATGTTCATGGTAGGTAAATCTTAAGTGAAACCTATATTGACATATTCTGCAATTTGTTTTGGCACATTTTGGGGTGGTAATTTCGGGGTGATATGGAAAAAGCTTCTGACATATAGTGACTTTAAATCTCAAAATGTATTTGATTCGATCAGATTACATGACAGTACTTACTGTAAACTCTTTAATTATCTGTATGGCATAAATTCCTTGAGATGTAAGTACTGTCATATTCACACTCAATCAAACTACAGCAATCAAATAAAACATGATAAAACAAGGTTACGGCCGCATTGGCGACCCTGAATAATTCCACCATTGATTTTTTTTATGTCAAGAGCTCAAAATGCATTTGGCCATAGGGTCGCTAAGCCGGCCGTGAGCAAAAACAAGTGCAACATTGCGGTACCTCATAGAAACCCTACAAATCCAATCACCGAACGTCAAAGGATGATTGGGGTCTGCAATCACCTCCGAATCGCAAGGTATTTAGGTTCCATGAAAACCATTCTCAGTTTCGGTGAGCTGATTGGATCCCTAGGGAAGCCACACATCCGAATCTCGGTGAATCTCGGTGTGAATTTGATTTGTCAACAAACAAAAATGACAGTCAGAAACAACGAATCTGGGCTCAACAGAAAGGCTGAAGAGCTGCAAAGTTTCGCGTGAAAAACTGGCGTGAAAATTGGCCCTAAGATTTAACTTTACATCAAATATTTGGAATCAGGGATTAGATATGTACCTATCAAATACTACTCATTATCCTAGTCGGGTTGGGTTGGACAAGGTTAGCAACCCCCAAAAAAATTGCACAAATGTAAACACTGAGGGCAGAAAATCGTGCAAAGAGGGGTTGGGGCTATTCTACGACTATCTTGTAAAGAGGCAAACGGATGTATTCTTTGAGACATCAAGAACAATTCTGTTGAATCTCTCCAAATCAGACGCATCAAATCTGTTACGAGTATCTATGTATCATATAGTGCCGGTTCTATTAGCGAAAACCATTGGGTAAATTTAAAAAAACAAACTGCTTCAGCGCGACCCATCATCTTGTTGTGTTGTTTCCCTATACTGAACATGAGAATTTTCTCTATACGGACAAACTCGCCTCGTTTCATCCACACAACTCACACTGACAGGTTGGTAGATTTTATGATTTATATAATTTGTCCTCAAGGGATTTGCATAACTTTTCTTGTCTTTCTATGAATGAACTGCTTGATGTGAATCTTTACCAAAGTTAAATGACCTGGATTTGCGTGAAAATCCAAGGTGGCGTTTAAAAAACCCCATACCATCCATGAGACTCGAAGATTTACCTACATGAATGGTTGATGTTCATGATGGTAAATGCAGGGAAACATACCAGTCCCATGGATCCTATCCCATACCATCCATGAATGGTATACACTTCGTTGATGTTTATGGTAAATGTAGGTAAATATACCATACATGGATCCTATGGGTATGGATACCTTTTCGGGAGACATGACATCACCATACTATAATTCACCTGCAGTTGGACCATTGTATTTCTACTCTGGGACGTCTCTGTATCGTCAATTGTGCAAGGGACTTTGATACAACCATGTAACCCTGCACCAGGGATCAAAATAAATGGCTGAGACATGGAAAAACAGGAGTAGTTAATTACCCCCACAGTAAATTAAATGGTCAGTATGCGGGCCCAAAAATTAATCAGTTAATAACAACCCATTATAAAATCCCTACGTAGAATCTGTATCCAACTTTCTCTTCAATCACCTTATACCTGGAACCCAAATGACCCCTGTTTTGATGGGAATTTCGACCTTGTTTTGGAGGGGTCATTTGTAAAAATAGAGGACAAACAGGTTCCAGGTACTTCTGACCGGTTCTACATGTGTAATTCCATCCGGTTTCCAAATACTTCTGAGTCCTCACCCACCATTTTTGCAGCCGGATCCCAAACAGATTTTTTTGAAGCGTACCATCTCAGAGAAGAAACGGTGCCATCCAGCAATGGTGGTGGAACAATGCACGCCCTTGGCTCGAAGATATCCCATCAAAGCCTGGTCGAGTCAGGATGTCATGGAAAAGCCATGGTTTTAAATCCTGACATCTTTGCCTGGTATTTACCCATCCAAAATGGTGGGTTTTTCCATTCCTGTTTTTTAATTTACAGGACCTGTACACATGAGCAGGACTTATTAAATGCTACTTGAAGGTCCAATACCAAAGCCATGAAACCCTGGTATGCTCAACTCTTGTCACTGCTGAAGCGCTACCCAACTGCATGGGGTTTCTGATAGATATGCAATGTTTTTTGTTGCCAGCCTTCCCATGATGGAAACAAGTGTATCCAAGAAATCTCCAACAGGACCCACTGAACGGACCCCTAAACCTGGGTATCTAATAGCCCTAGCAACTTACTTAGGGGTCCGTTGGGATTCGGTCCCATTCAATTTTTGATGGAGTGTATCATCGCATCATTCTCATTTTTTTTGCAAACGGCAAACCTCTGCAAGACGTTCAGCCACCATGCGAAGAGCAGGATCCTCACCGAGGCAAACAACACTATGACTGTCCATCTTTCTATCCTTCCTTAAGGCAAATGAATGAAATACAAATGAAATACAATATGACTAGCCTCGTCACGTAACTGCCATGCAGGTCCCGCCATATCACTTCGAGATTGCTGATCATCTCAGTTTGCTTTTTAATTAATTCCAAAATCATGAGTTTTTCACATATTATTGCTTCTATCCAGATGGATTTGACAGTTCTACTTCCAACAAAAGATCACACATCCTAGAATGTTCCTATAGAAACTTTATCACCAAAGAATTCGTGCCTGCTGGAGCTTACAAAGCAATAAACCACAGTCTGAAGAAAAATCTGACAGCTCATCAACTACCCCAACTACCCTGTGATTTTGAGGATTCTGGTTCTTCAGCTCCTTAGTAGGAAAGTACATCATCCCTGCCTCCTAATCGCTCCCCCATATCACAGGGTAGCCAGGCAAACAAAAAAAAGCACATCCACTTGCTCCTGCTCCACGGAGAAAACACCGGAAGGCCTCGAAATCAAGGCCTGGAGCTCTTCGAAATCATCGCGTTCCGCCGGATGGGGTGAACTCCAAAATCACCATGCTACCACTCAAAAAACAAACGCATCTCTCCAACAAAAAACACGGCTGGGGATGTGGATACACTGTGGAACTTTCAACATGATTTGAGGATTACACCTACACCAAGACACCAGGATTCAAGATTTCAAGGTCCAACTGTCCAACAATGCCACTGTCTGCGGCTTAAGTCACTGTCTGCGTGGCTAATCTGGACAAGGGTGGTGGTGCTCGCGACTCCTTCTCAGCCGGGTCATAGCCAGGCAGTTTGGTTTCAGGTGTCCCGGGTGTACCATTTCAACTCAAGGTATAGTGTAACCATAGACCGCGTAAACAAAAACAAGGTCCATAGTGGGGAGGATGGAAACAATCATTAAGGAGTTTTTATTATTTTTCTGGAGCTATCCACTTGACCAGAAGAATCGATTCTGGCCGAATCGGCTTAATTACAAGTGCTACTTGGTGAATATCTCGGTCGCTGTTTCGTGCTACTGAACTTATGGTAACTTCCAGATCCTGAAATCCTGAAATAAGAGCCTGCCGTCGCCTACCTGGAACCCAAGTGGGGGCCCTTGTTTTGATTGGAATTTCAGGCCTTGTTTTTCTTTGGGGGGGTGAACTTCAAAAATAGAGGTCAGCTGGGTTCTAGGTACTTACCTTCACTGACCAAACCCCTACCTGGTTTTGAGATCTAAGATATTATAATAAGATAGCATCATGAATCATGCTAACCACTTCATATTGCAGGAACATATTATTCACTAGTAATATCTTTAAACGACTTTTTTGCATTCCATCAAACATAGATTCAGTGGTGGATGTTGCCTTATAGCATGGTATGGTAGCACATTCATTTCATGACATTTCCACAAGGACAATGCTCTCCCAAACTCCCATCAATTTTCTGGAAACCGGGAGAGATACGTTCGTCAGTCGTTCGGTGACCTTAACACCCATCCTAATTCCCCATATAAAATTCTAAGGAAGCTTCGGCAAAGTAGTGTTTTCACTCAAAGGATCATTGAAATAAGAAGTTTTAAACCTGATTTTCTCCTATATGTAATCCCCCAAAGCTTAAAGGTCGGCCAATGTCTGAGTGTTTGTTTAAAAAAAAAACGATGAGGCGTTGGTGCCGCCCAAACTGGAAAACAACTGGAGTTTCAGGGCCCAAACCGTCATTTTTTCAAGCGACTTTCGGGATGTTTATGTATCCTTTCTCACTCCCATCCTCCCATGCCTCTGGTTGTTCACCCGTGGGAGTTTCAATGCCAGGGTTCTCGGTGCCGGCAGCCGCGACGTCACAAGGTGGGTCAAAACACACTCCGCTACCGTTGTGGATACGGGGGGTCACGTGGGTACCATGTACATATCCAGTCACTAGTGCTACCGTAGCCTGAACAAATGTTAAGAAATGTCGACATCACCAGAACAAAAAAATCAAAAAAAGGCGGCTCAACAGAAAACTGTTGGGCAAAGGCCACAAGTTATCCACCATCAACCGAGGGATGTTCAGTCACATGTCATGACGGTCTGTGCCATGTCCATCTCTCAGTGCCTAAACCTGAAAAATATATATATATATNTTCCTTGACATCACCCGGGCTAAGTTCGGCAGTTCAGCGCATCATTGCAGCAAATACAATTGGTCATTTGGTAATCCACAAAAACCACGTTTACCCGACTGGTTCATACGGGGAATTGCCATGAGGCATAGCTGTCTAAAGATCTCAGTACAAGCTGCCACTCACAAAGCTGAGCCAAATAACAGCAGAGCTTTTTGCTTTGCACACAGGTGCAAGTCGGAAACAAGTATGCAGTGCCAGCGAACAAGTTGTCCTTCCGGCGGTCAGTCTGGCAGAAAGAGAACTCCTTTGATATTCCTACACGACATCGCAAAAGATGAATGGGGTCGAAGCAACTCGTGTTTTCTTCAAGCAGTGTAGAACAAAAACAACCCGGGTGTCGATTCAAACATTTTGGAAGTGTGTGAACAAGGAGGCGAGGATGGGGAATTCTGAGGAATGGCATCCATTTCCATCAACTAGATGCAAGTACACAACAGCAACACCAACACTGCAAAACCATGGCCGTTCCATTTTCACACTCAAATGCAGTGAAGGCAGCATAGGCTGTGGCCATTCATTGGGCCAGTTCGTCCATCAACAGCTGACTATGTACAACTGTCCTGCGGAAGCTCCGCGTTGTGACTGTAGCTATTGCTGTGATCTTTGAGCTGTTTGGTTCCACCTTCCAGTGTCCTCTAAGATGACACAATAATTCATGTCTTGATTCTGGCTCGTTTCGCCACCCTTGGCAAAATGATCTGCGAACATCTTGGAATAAAATTGAACTTGGATTTTAGCAAATAGAGTCAATAGACATTGTAAAAAAAAAACGGTGCTCAATACTTCCAATAAGACATTCATGCTTGCGTGGGCATATATGATATGATATGTACATATACCTAGAGAGAAAGAGTGAGATACATGTCATATGGGTATGTGTATATATGATATACCATCATGTAAAGCAACATAGGGACGCTCATCCCATGTTTCCAAATATGGAGACAGTGAAATTCTAGGCACCTGTGGATTGTCATCCATATACATGTACAGGCATGGGATTCATGTGCTACCGCAGGGCGCCCTTGAGTGGTTCAAAAGTGAGTTTGGTAGCGGAGCGGGTTCACACCTGCTCAGCTGCTTTCGGTCGACCTTCGAGACCTCGCTTGCTTGGCTGCTACCTCCAACCGAGGTTGCCTCGTGAGCGGGGCTCACACGAGCACTACGATCCAGGGGCTTTCAACCAGGTCTTTGACGAGACCTTCTACCTTGGCATCACGGCGATCTTTAAGGACCTTGCCGTGTACCTGGTGGTGATCATCCTTGGAACTTCTGCTGTGACATCCTACTTGCCTGTGGCCTTTGCAGTGATCCTTCCGGACGAGACCTACTACCTGGAAGAGATGCATCAGCCACCCACGAATGCCGGGGCCCTGCCGCTGCAGGAGTACCGGCGGGACGTGCCGCCAGGTT
>DF241939.1:0-67418 GCA_000507305.1 Breviolum minutum Mf 1.05b.01 | reverse complement strand
GTTATATATATATAGATTATACGTATTTATTTTTTGGTCCATAAATGGACTTATGAAGGCCATAGTTTGTAGAAGAAATCTTCAAGAAGATCGGTTCGTGAGCCACGCAGCTCCCCCTAAAAATTTTGCTGCTTGTGTACATATGTTTTTTTCGACCCATTGTTCACAAGATGTGTGCTACACCATCAAGTTTTAAATCATTCCCTAAGGATCCAGGAATGTCCTAAGAAAGGGATTTCCCGATCCAATCCTATGACCTGGGGGTTGGATTAAGTGCATAAATCCTACTCGATCGGGAGGGGTCTGGACTCTTAGGGATTGTCATTCTACACTACACCCTGGAAGATTAACATGGAACCTACAAATCACCCATTTGGAAAGGAACATGATCCTCCAAAATGATTATGTTCTACCTGTTAATCTTCAGGGGTGCACTGATTGTGGCCTGCCAAACGAAAATTGTAACAGTGAGAAAGAAGTCATCACTATTGGTTGGAACCTTGATTACCCTTACCTGTCCCACTGTTACAAGATGCCCCCTAACCAAAAAACACATGGAGTTATAACATTATAACCCCTGTAAGTAGGGTTGTATCCCCCGTTACCTATTTACAAGGCCGTTTACAAGCGTTATAACTCTTGTAGGGGCACACCGTGTACAGTGTTTGGGCAGGACGCAAACTGTTTGTGAGAATCAATTTCATCACAAGTGACAATCCAAGTCAGATAGACCCTTTTTGCTGGATTTGCTTAACTGGTGATTTTCCATAACAACCATGAGATATCATGGGAGTGAGTTTGTCACAATGTGTTTTTTTGAACAGGTAATTTGAACGGAATCCTTGAACACATCTAGGTAACTGTTTGCTTTGGTTGTGACGGTTTGGTTCTAGTCTTACTTTAAAATGATACTGGTTGGTGGTTTCAAAGATTGTTTATGTTCACCCCTACTTGGGGAGATGATCCAATTTGACTGATATTTTTCAGATGGGTTGAAACCACCAACTAGTCATGGTTTCTTTTTATTGATCAAAGCCATGAGCCTGTACCTATCATCAAGACGATGTTTATGAGCGGATTTGAGATGTTTGGAGACCAAACCCTTGTAACCTCCCACATTGGAATTTGCAAAAAAAACATAGCATCCATCGGACTGGTATACTTATATAGATATACTCTGCACTACTATAAGAATCCACCATCCATGTAGGTAAATATACGTCATACGTTACATGCATGATAGTATAGGTATTCAATGAAACTATAAATGAAAATATATCTTTCATTTCAAAAAAACGAGCCTCCTTTCTCAATTTCGCATCACCCATCACCCCCGAAACAAACAAAAACCATCGCCATTTTCCAAGTTGGAGTTCCGACCGCGAAAAAAATGTCTCCAACCCACGACGTGTTCACTGGGTTGACCTTGAGGAAAGAGGCTTGACTTTGTTGGGCTCCTCACTCATACGCCCAGTGAAATACAACGCCAAGTTTCTGCCACAGGACGGAGACGGGGGATGAATTTTGGATCAGAAGTTGGAGCTTAGCTTCACGAAATTGGGTTGGGTAGGCAAGCCTGCGGGTTTGCAGTTGATTACAGTTACACATATCCCATAATTAGCATGCCATGTAATGTATACAAACACCTGCATTTTCGGGTTGATTTTGATGGCAAGTGTTGGTAACTATCCCATAAATAGATGCTTTGGGTACTGTTGATAGAAGAAATTCTACTAACCAATTGATGTTGCGAATCTCCTGTGTTTGCAACAGGGTTTTACAATTCTACAATATTAATATATATTAATATTTGCGTGATTCATACCAAGCTCAGCCCAGGTAGGATTCCCTTCGAAAATCAGACAAAACACACATGGAAGTGAGTGTTTTCCGGACAAAATCAAATGTCTCAAGCAATGGAAAGTGACCGATATGTTATATTTTTTTTGAAAGTAGAGTATACTTGGAAGCAGTTTTCACATGGATGTTTGTATATCAAGTGCTGTTTTGTCTAAAAGTGGCAAGCAGGAAATCCTGTTTTCCTGAAGCTTCCCGCAGCTTCGACCGGTCGGTGCCGGTCGTCGCATCTCGCAGGAATATTCACTGCTTCACAAGATCTGGGCCATACTTGGAGGCAAAAGATGTTTCGGTGGGCTTTGTTTCTGCTGGGATCTTACCCTCTGGTAAACTAACATAGCAATGGAAAATCCACATTTTCAATAGGAAATACATCTTCAGGGGTCCATTTTCCATTGCTATGTTAGTTTGCCGGAGTGTGTTTGTTGAAGATTTGACGCATGATGTTTTGGATCACCCCCCCCCCGCACCCAGGACCCAGGATGCCAGTGGCACAGTAAAGGTGTAGCTTGAGATTCCTCAAACAAAAAAAAAATGTTTCATCATCTTGGTGGCATCCTAAGTGGGGTAGATACAAGTCGGTATTTTTCTTTAGATGAAAATAGATGAAACATGACCCATGGATACCCATGGGATATCCATGGGACGATTGTATATTTACAGTACATACAATGGATGGTTGATTTATATTATATATGTTTATGGTATGTAGGTAAATATACCGTACGTGGATGGTATGAGTGATAACTTGATTGATTTGAATGTTTGAAATAACGTTTTGATTCCTCCACTAAACCAGTCCGGCAGGTACAACTTATGCATTGTAGCTATAGTTGGGCTCATTATGTCTTAGGTTGTGGTTATTATCAGTTGGGCGTGATAGTCGAATAGTTTGATTTTTTTGAAAAAGATTACCCTGAAACTAATATAGCACCTGAAAAACGGATGGTTGGAATACGATCGTTTCCTTTTGGGGCCCGGCCTATTTTCAGGAGTCATCTTAGTTTCCAGGGAGTGTCAAAGGATTGATGTATGCATTCCTTTTGGTGATAAACCAAAATCTTGTTCAATTTTATTTCATGGATCCTTGAGGCATTCACAAGGTGGTCTTTTCGTACATGTTTTTATTTTCGCCCCTGTTTGGAGGAAGAGTTGTAGTTTGACTTATTGTTAATATTGGCGCCTCATGGTTCCTTTTTGGTGGAACTTTTGAAACAAAACCCTTAACAAGATTCGGGTATTTTTTCATTTTTTATGGTTCTTAAGTTGTGTTTTTCATGGTTGATATCGATGCGAAACATCTTCCCTCAGGATCCGGGATTGGACAGCGTCCTTTACAGAAAGGCGTTTTTTCACAATCATCCAATTCTGAACTCTAGGGATGGATCTGGACTCTTAGGTTTATAACTCCCTATCTGAGTAGTGGTTTCAAATAATTGTTTGTTTTCACCCCGAAAATTGCGGAAGATGAACCCATTTTGACAAGCATATTTTTCAAATGGTTTGGATCAACCACCAGCTAGCAAAAAACATTTCTAGGTTTCTGAACCACTCATTGGCCACGCCAGTAACGAACAGAGCCGATGCGCGCCATGTCCCAATTCATGAGAATTTCACGTGTACAGAGCGATTGTGGCATCTAAAATCCTTTCAAATTAAAAAATATAGAAAGCAAAAGAGCTACCACTGGCTACCACAATTGGGTTCGTCACAATCCATGTTTCAATCATAAAATTTATCCCTAAGGATCCAGATAATGCCCTAAGAATCCGGGATTTCCCTTATAATCCTATTGTTTTTGGATGGGATGTGACACGACCATCAATCCTACAATTTTTCGGGAGGGATCTGGATTAGGGTATAACTCCATCTCACAAGGATAGAAGATTTGACCATCCCCATAGGATCCATGTATGGAATATTTACCTACATTTGGTTGATTTTTATGGTAAATGTAGCTAAATATACCATACATAGATATCATGGGGTAGATAGTATAGACTTAGATGGAGTCATACTCCACGAGATGGTGGCAACTCAAATATTTTGTATTTTCACCTTTACCCGGGGAAATTATCCAATTTGACTAATAATTTTCAACTGGGTTGAAACCACCAACTAGTCCATAGTTGTTTCACTCTAAAACGAGGCTACCTTGTAGCCTCTAAAGACACAGCTGCTTAGCCTGCTTGCTCAATGAAAAACCAAAACACCCAGGAAATAAGAAAAGAGGTACCTCCCTGAAACTAACAGTTCAACCCCCAAATTTCCTTGAAAAAGATGGTGTATGTTCAGGGGCGAGGATCTGTAAGTTTCAGGGAGTTATACTACACCATCATCCTTTTTTGGAGTTATTGGCCCCTATACATGGCCTTAAATAAATGGGTAAATGGGGTTATTACCCCTACTTGGAGGATCATCCCAATTAGTAAGCAGTTAGTAACCCCCATTTACAAACCATTTAGCCCATTTGCAAGGGGAATATGCCTACTTAGGGGACTTACTAACCATGGTTATTAACCACTGACTAAATGGGATGATCCTCCAAGTTTATAAGTGGAGTTCCGGAGCCCTACTTATAACTTGTATACGGTCGGCCACCTGTAATTATCGACCACTTCGCGGGAGGCGACGTGACAAATGCCGGTGTGCTGGACATCGGTGCTGGAAATGCCAATTGCGCCATGCTGGCAGCTGCTTTGATGAATCTGACAGTTCCATGGCAGCAGCCTTGATGGATCATCTAGTTGGTGGCTTAGTAAATGGTTAGTAAATGGGTTTTTAACCTCTAATATACCCCCTTTATAAGTAGATTATATCCTAGGTGGTGGTTTCAAATACTTATTAACAAATATATGCATATATATATATATCTATAGTAAATGGATCACTTAGTAAAAGGTTATAAGCACTTTATGTGTAGGTTGTAAGTTCCGTAAATAGGTCGTAAACCAACTTGCTAACAATCGTTACCATCTTCCATGGAAACACTAGTACCATCCAATGAACTAACATGTTTTGTTTTTTCGATGTTTACCATGAGGTACATCGACTTTTGGTTGTTTTTGTTCCATTTTTTAATTGGGGGGGGAGATGTGCACATGACTTTTCTGCAATGGGGGCTGGGATTTCCTCGATTTCCGCAAGTCATATGAACGAACCTGAGATCCAGCACCTGAACCTGAGTTCAAAGGGCCCAAACAGCTAGGGATATTATATTTCTAAAGGTTATATAGGGGTTATTTCATAAGCCGAAAAAAAGTTTCCTTCTCAAATTGTCAAACCAATCGATATTTCATGGTTCATGTCATGACTCAGGATTTTGGTGCACGTTGCTTACTTGACAATCATTTATTACTAGACCAAAAGCTGACACAACCCATCCTGAAGGGACTTACGTTCCCGATGGTTCAGAAATCCGGCTAACAACCACCTTGGGATGTTTGAAACCATGTAAATAATGCAGTATTTTTTCAGTTTACCATATCATCTGGTGAACGCCGGATTTCTGAACCATCAACAGTACGATCATCAAGGTTTTTGTTCCCCTAGCCCAAGTCATTGGTAGGTATGATCCTCCAAGTACCATCACCAAGGTTATTAACCCCTATGGGACCCAAGTCATTGGTAGGTTATGATCCTCCAAGCTACCTGACCAAACCGAAACGTCACAGGTGGTTTGCGTGGAACGTGAGTCGCCACGGGTGGAGCTGCGTGCCGAAACCTTGTTGCCAGAGCAACATTTGGGATCTGTCATCCGAGTGGAGCGCCTGGGTGGTCCGAAAGGTTTGGAGGACAGGGAGGACAGGGTGGTGGTGTGACCTACAGCCGGTGAGCACTGAAAAAAAAACGTTCATCGTTGTAGTAAAATGGAGTTACCCTCCGGGATTTTTTTGTTTGAATATATCCCACCAAACGGGAAAAAAGAAGATCATCGACTCAAAAGTGCCGGCTGGCAGGGGATATGCTAGTTTTTGGGAGAGTATATATTATATAAGTCTTATGAAAATGGCCGAAACTAAATGGGTATCTTGGGGTTATTGCAGCCTACTTATAGGAGTGATGTCACTCCATTTATAACGATCGTTGGGGGCCCACCTTGTATAGTGTACACGGACCCAAGATGAACAGAATTCAATTCAAAGGCCATTTTTTCGTCATTTCAACAGGAAAAATCGTCTTTCAACCTGTTATTATATACATTTTTTTACAATTCCTATCCCCAGAGACTCAATGTATGGTTTATTCCTGGGTGGTGGTTTCAAGCATGTTTTATGTTCACCCCTACCTAGGGAAATGATCCAATTTTGACTAATATTTTTCAGATGGGTTGAAACCACCAACTAGATTCATTTAAATTTATCTAGATTTGGATAGTTTAGGATGTAAATGTATAGGTAGAACTTACCTTACATTGAGTGTTTGGGTCTGTGAAACGGGGGAGGCTAAGAGGTGGTATAAGCCCGTTGTTGTTTCACCTTGGTTGGTTGGGTTACTAATAGGGGATGAACAACGACCCAGCCATGTATATAGGGATTATAATATATGCCAATTTATAAGCATCCCAAAAATTAACCAACCAGGATTCAACGGAATGTCACGTGTGGTTTTTGGATCACATGTTGGATACCTGAGAATACCCGGATCTTTATCTCCATCGGTGTAATACCGTCATATCAGGGCTCAACCGTCGCGCCATGCCACTCGGTAACTTCACCTTTTTTTTTCAGTGGTTTGTCGTATTTTCGTTATATAATGATACTTACATAATAACCCGATAGGCTTCCCAAAATGTACAGTAACTGTGCTTAGGCCAGGCATGGAGATATAATGATATGATATAATCATGGCTAGTGCAATGCCAAATTCAACATGTCACCATGTAAAAACTGTACCGTTACCATTTACCATACTTTACCCATTTTAATACACTTGAACCCCAAAAAATGCTCTTCATGTCTCATGTGTGCTGAAATTTCTTAGCATTCCCGGATGAGGTCAGACATTGCAGATTTCGACCTCTCCTCTTTGATGCAAGTCTCTCAGAAGTACCTGAAAACATGAGGGAGAACGGCTTCGCGGTGAGTGTTTGGAAGTCCCCGAAATGTCCATAAAACGACGTACGTAGTAGGAGTCAATTTTGGATTCTTGCTGCGTTTCATGGTAGAAAAGTTGTCATGATTTTTTTTTCAGCTTCAATCAGTAATGAATATTTCCCGAATCCCGATGCATTTTTGAGTCGATGTTTTTTTCTTTTATGCCGTTTGGTGGAATATGTTATCGTTCCCTGGAGGGTAGCCCTAAATTTGTTCAGACAACACTAGATGGTGGATTCAAAGATTTTTCTATTTTCACCTCTTACCAGGGGAAGATTTCCAATTTGATTACTATATATAATATTTTTCAGATGGGTTGAAACTTTCAAACCACCAACCAGAACAGTTTTGATGGAGACTGGTTCTATTTTGGTGCTGGAAGCTGGGAGTGAAGATTTGTTGTCCCTTTTGGGAGGACAAAGAGGATTACACGTCGGTAAAGTGACATAGCAATGGACAATCACCATGTTTAGTAGGATGTATATATATATATATACAAATGGTTGTTTTCCCACTGTCATGTTAGTATCCCCGGTTGGTACTCAAAAATAAAATCTAGGAGCTTGGGGTCCTGAGAATCCAAAATTTTTATTTTATTTTAGTGCGATTTCGCGAAGCCAGGAGGTTGGGTCCCTCCAGATCAGGGCTTGAATGGGCATAAGCCCTAAAGATGTTCAGGGGTTGGGTACGGTGATCCATGCATAAATTATGATGGATTTTGCATTTTTTTTTTTACAGCAAATTTGCGGGTTTGACTGGCTTCTGGAAAAGCAGTGGGTTGGAACCCTTGAGTCTATTTCAAGTTTACAATTGGATCTGGTTACCCGACGTTACTATCAAATTTTCTTGCTCAGGAGGGCCCCAAGGATCTCCCACGCCTCCACCCCTGAATCTTGGATCCCTGTTGATTCTCTCAATTCTCTCATTTCTGCTGTTCTTGTGAGATCCGGGTAGATCCACCAGCTACCCTTGCACTTCTCACAGTTACACTCTCGCTGCTACTTGCGCTGGGGCACCAGAAGAAAAAAAAAAAGAAAACATTGCAACCAAGAAAACATTGAAACTGACCTTGGACAACTAGATTTTATTGAAAGAAGGCTGAGGATCCAGTTACAAAATGTCGCATTTTCCGCCCGCAACCGCACAAATAATCTGGTTTGACCTCCACCGTTTTGGCTTAGTTTGAACCCATATTACGTCTCCCGCTAAATAGCTGTCCCTGAAATAATTTTGCCGTAAACAAACTTACCCCACCTGAAATACGGTTTCCCCTTATATATTTGTTTTCTTGTTCCACTTAAATATTTTTCCTGCAATCATTTTCACCTAGAAAAATAATGACGCCTAAAAGTACCTATATAAATTAATTTTCCACCTAGAAAAAAACAACCTAAAATAAATTGCACCCTTACGTCATGTTCCACCCTCAGATATAATGTTCCTGAAATTATGTTGCCCTCTAAAATAATTTTCCAGTGAAATATTTCCCCCCTAAAACATACAGTAAGCAAAACGCAGAAGGATACTGCAAGTTTAATGAAGTCCGAATTTGTAATTAAGACAGTTCAGGGGTCCAACTCGCTGGCAAGAAGAAGCGTAGCAAATACTGGAGATGTTATGATAAAAAAAGGCAACGTCCGAAATCAGCAGAAATGCAGTAGGACAAAATCTGGAGTTCCAACCTTTCTACAAAGGAATACTGAAAAAATGTACTTGAAAGAGAGTCATGGGTTTCAACCACTGCTCCTCCAGAAGCAAATCAAAATCGATGATCTCTAAAATAATGCATGCAAAATCCAACAGAATTTATGAATGGATCTGGTTACAATCTTTTGGGAACATTCCCATTCAACCTCTGTTTTGGAGGGACCAAACATCCAGGCTTCGCCAAATCGCGCTGAAATAAAAAACACAATTTTGGATTCTCAGGACCCCAAGCTCCTAGATTTTATTTTTGAATACCGACCGGGGATAAAAAGCAATCTGCTGTTCCAAGCGCCCTAATAAATGAAAAAAATGCAAAATAGTACCGTCATTGGACTCGGGGTCTGGATGTGCAATTGACAAAGTCATGGGTTCCAACCCTCTGGTAGGCAGCAGCGTGGCAAACAGACACTACACATATCTACAGATGATACAAATAATCAAATAATATCTACATGGAGAGCAGCGAGAGAATCGCAAAGGGATCCAAGGTGGTGGCGTGGTGGTATGGCCTGTCCTTGGAGCCTTTCTTAGCAAGATAATTTTAGAGCAAGGTTGGGAAACATGATCCAATTGTAAACTTAAAATAAAAATCCACCAAAACCCTATTTTATGATAAAAATTCAGGGTTGGGCTCTATGAAATTAGCACAAGCAAGTTGAATGAGATTGGTTGGCACCTCGGTTTTTATCCATTGTTTTTATCGGATCCAACCCCCCCTGGGAGCACCAGCGGGGGATGTTAGTTTTCGGGGGGTGTAATAATGTTTACTTCATTAAGAATTTTACGTCCCTGGTTCATGTTGTTTGGAAAGGGGATTAGGTGGATTCACATAAAGGATTAGGTACTATTGGCAGGATGATTATAGCTCACCATGGAAGTCAATTGTTATAGCCTATAGCTATATGTATATAGACATGATTATGTGTAAACAAATCTGTATATATGTATATGTGTATATCCACGCATAAAGATATGTAATGTACATCTAGATGTATATATAACTTATAACCAACCATACGTTTCAAACAGTTGTTTTGTTGTTGCTCACTTTCAGACGGCCAGAATCCATGGGGACTTTGTCAGGTATGGCTTGACCAGATTCGTTTTGGTGGCAAAGCACCCCTGTGGCATTGGTGTTGATCGATCCATTCATTGCGCTGTGAAACTGCATGAAAGTGGAGGAAGGGGAATGCCCATGTGAAGGCGTTTTTGTGATTTTGGAAGCAAGCTATGAGACATCAAGGATTTCAAATGTGAGAACTGATATATGTCAATTGTTTTCTGAAACAAAATGACCTGTATATGTCACCAAAGACCAAGGATTTGCTCTCAAAAAATTGCTAGCAAACATGTTTTGGAGACCTACGGCTTGGCCCTTTAACCGCCAGGAGAAACACCTGGTCACCCAGAGTTGTGTGGTGTGGTGCTTGCAACTTGTTGTAGCAATAAACTGAGCCTGGATGATTTCCGTGAATCTCGCGTCCAAGAATTTTGTGACCTCAACCAACAGGAGCTCGTTGCTTGGAAAAGACATGGGGAGTTTTCGTTTTCATGTTGAAATGAGCAATTCAAGAAAGGGCCCAAACGGTTGTTCAGGGTGTATAGGGGATGAAATCCTACCCAGTTTGGTGGGGAATTATAATAAACTAGGTGGATCTAGGTGGTGGTTTCAAATACTGTATCTTTTTTATTTTTCCCCTTACCTGGGGAAGATTTCCAATTTGACGAGCATACTTTTCAGATGGGTTGGTTCAACCATGAACTAGATAAACCATTCTGAACATCTCTATCAAGCAACCAGTTTTCGCGGCTCAAATGTAGCCTGGGAAGTGTAACCCAGAATTCCTGGGGGTGTTTCTTGATACAACATGATACAAGCCACAAAAACCAAACCATTGAAGCCACACTTCCTTGAAACAATACGCCAGTATTGAAATATTGAAGCATAAGTAGGTTGCAGAATGTCATATATAGATCTAATGGTGTCATACATCTAGAATCTAGACCCTCAAGCTTCAACATCGGTGTTGAGCTGGTGAAATGTAAACAAAAGACATCAACAAATCTGCTGCCGCTTGTAGCTAAGGGCATGGGATTGTTAATATATCTCCTTGTTTTTTAATTTTGTATGATCGTAGTCGAAAGCATTCAAGAACTTCAGAAAAGAGCAAGGTGATGTTTGTTGACCTTTTACGACCCTTAGGATCAACACAGACCACTAGCTTTGCAAAAGCTTGTTATTCATACTTTTGATGGAAGAAATCCTGAGATGTTAAAAGCCCTGTAAATAAGGGGATAAACTACCAACCTCAACTGGTGAACGCCGGATTTCTGAATCATCAACAGTACCCATAGCATCCATGTATGGTATGTTTACCTACATTTCCCTACAAAAAAACAACCATCAATGTAGGTAAATATGCCATATACATGGGATGGTATGGGGCGTATATTTTTATTGGAAACGTTTGTTTTTTTTTTCGATTCAGATTTTTCACCAAGAACCAGAAAACGCAGGTTGCAGCCGGATCCCCAGAAGTGGTGAAAGTGGTGGAGTTGATGAGTTGCTTCGATCGAAACGAAGAAGGACTCGACGTGAAATTTTCCCTTTCGGGCGAAGGTCGAACATCTTGGATAAGTTTAACCCTAAGAATCCTTGGGATGTCATGGGGTGTCAAAACCGCCTGTTTTAAGGCCCCAGGGGTGTCATTAGGAGGGTCTGGTGTTTCCATAGGAGGGGTCAGGATTCTTAGGGAAGGTTATTTTTTTACTTTGTACCATTGTAAATCCATATTGAACCACCATTTGGGAGAATCTTGTTTTACTTTTTCCAGGCATTTTATTGCAGATCCAAGTCAACATGGGCGGATTTTCCAGTGCTATGTTAGTTTAACACAGCGAAAAAATGATGGTTGGAAGACGTGATCCTTTCCGATTGGTACACCCCTTAAAACTAACATGTCCCCTGAAAATTGATGGTTGGAAGATGTATTTCCTATTGAAATGGCCCTTTTTTGGGGGACATGTTAATTTTTGGGGGTGTATTTTCAGGGTAAACTCGCTTTTAAACTCTGGGGGTGGAAGGGTGGAAGGATCATCCTAGGCACTGAATGCCAAAGCTCAAGAAACTGAAGGCCTACCTTGGAGGTATAGTCAGGATCAATGGTTAGTAAATGGGGTATAACCTACTTATAAATGGGGTATGTTGGGGTTATAACCCACGTACTGACCATGTACTAACTTCTTGGGACATCCAAGTATAGGTGGTGGTTTCAATCATTTTTTTATTTTCAGCTCGATTGCTGGGGAAATGATCCGACTGGACTATTTTTTGTTTTGGCTTCAAAAAACCAATTGAATCCTATAGAAAAAGTGCATTTATAAAAGAAGGCTATAAGCAGTAGAAAAAGCTTCGGTTATGTAGTGTGTAAGGGAACCCAATTCTATCAGGTTCAGTTTAGTAGCCAATTAGTAAGGATCCCTATTAACCATCATTAGCCAACCATGATTTCATGGAATGTAGTTCCCCCTGTTTATTAGTGATCTTTTATATCTGATATATTATATCGATCCAAGTATATATCCCACTAGATGGTTCCTCCCTATTAGCCAATAAATATGTTATGCCCTAAGAATCCAGAATCCAGACCCCTCCCTAGAATAGGATTCTTTCGGGTTCCAATCCCATCCTCAAAGGATAGGATTTCAGGGTTCCAATCCCTTCCGAAAAGGACATATCTGGATGCTTAGGGTTTGTCAAATTGGATCATCTCCCCAGGTAGGGGCCAAAAATCTAAAAATATTTGAGTTGCCACCACTAGATGGTTAGATGGATCCTCCCTATGAACCAATTCGATATGTTATGATTCATTGATTCATGTCACGCCAAGGGTGCCTGGCACTGGGTTTTGGGACTTTGGGACTTTGTGACTTTGGGACTTTGGGACTCAGGTAAACAATATAGTATTCAAATTGGAAATCTTCCCCAGGTAATGGTTCCTCCCTATTAACCAATCAATATATGTTATGATTCATGTCACTGGGTGGGTTTTGGGACTCAGGTAAATGTACTGCTTGGTGCAGTGCTTCTGGTTCCTTAGGTAATGCCATCAGCGAATCACAGTGACTCGGGTTTGACCTCGGGTCGAATGCACGGTATCACCGGTGACAAATATCCATCGGTCCGAAGGTCAGGAAGGTCAGGAAGGTCAGGAAGGTCAGGAATTTGGTGGTTATGAAGAAAATTAAGATTACACCATAGTGAAAGTAGATGGCGCAACTCCACTCCCAAAAGGTGGCGATTTGTAAGGGGTCATGATAAACCAATACATGGGAGTTGCTAGCCATTTACTTTCCAGGTGGCATAATCACAAGATGGGATCGTCATGAATGGAGTGATAAACCATTCTTATAGATTGGTTACTGGGGTTGATTCACCCCTAACAATGAATTTATAGCCAGGTGCGTTTTGTATGTGTTCATTCACTCTTATCATTCAGGTATAGTAGATTTACTTTTTGCAAAACTGCATCTGAGATTTCCGTCCTACATGTTGAAAAAGCTTTGATCTCTTAAATATAGGCGCCAATATTTCATGCAGGGAAGGTTTGAGTGCAATAACCATCACTAGGTGGTGGTTTCATGTGGTTTCAAAATATTTTATATTTTTGCCCCTACCTGGGGAGATGATCCAATTTGACAAAAAAAATGAAATGGGTTGAAACCATCAACTATCACCAAACATTTCAGGTACCTAAAATGGAGGTACTCACCTATATAAGCTGTATGTAAGGGCTATGTAAGGGAAACCCCACCCCCAATATAGCCTTATAAGGTTCAGTACCTTTATTTTAGGTACCTGAAACTTTAGTTGAAACTATACCAGTTTCTTGAGGCAATTGCCATGATTTGTTTCACGTTGTGTGATACTACCGATCTCACCACCGACCACTGCTTGATGTTTTTTGTGACAAACCCAAAGTGCCTCCCAAACGGAGGTGGTTGTTGAGGATTCACACATGTCTCCCGAAATAAGCTCAAAATTTTTTTAAAAAAAAATTGAATTGAGGACGATATGCATGGTGTTGTACCCCATGCCGACCACTAACAAATAGGTTTAACGTTGCTACCTTCACGTTAGTCATATTGGTGATTTGAAAATACAACAACCCCCAAGTGATTCACGATCATAACCCCCATCTCAACCCATTAGATACAACTTTTTCACCCATATCAACCCCACCAAAATGAAAAAACCATATCTCTCACCCATATCTCTCACATACATATCTCCCCGTGCCAAGATTGTCTTGGGCCGAAGTCTTTGAAGATCATCTACAAGCGTTACGTCTTCGGAAGCTACGACGCAGCTTCGGATTTGCCACGGAGGTTCGCTTTGCTCCACGTGACTTGGTGAAAGTATGTACCTGTTGGGAGAAAGATAAAACATCGGAGAATTGGTGTTTTTTGGGGCGTAAAACGGATTTGTTGTTGTTGTTGTTGTTGTTGTTGTTGTTGTTGGTGGTGGTGGTGGTGGTGGTGGTGGTGGTGGGGTGGTGGTTCAGGTATTCGACAAACAAATGATGTGTCCTTCACTACATACCATAGCACAGATTTTTGATTTTTTTTAAATGAATATTTCATTGCAATTTTGCACCCTGGAAAATTAGAACCCCAAAATGGAGGTTTGGTAGACGATTTTCCTTTTTAATGTGGTGATTTTTGGGGTGTAATTCGGGTTTAGGAATAATAGGACGGAATTTACAAAGATTGGGTACTGATGATCAGGGCATCTCTTATTTTTGACGACCTCGCCACCCTTAATTCGGTGAAGTCTTGTTGACTGAAGGATTGTTTGATATATACAGATGGCATCATATGGCTACGTGGGAAAGAACTGGCCCCATACTATATGATATAATTTGGAATATGATTTAATGATATGATATAATGACTTGATGATAAAGTATACAATTAATACACTACCTACAATACCACATATTTATTTACGTAAAGAAATGCATCCAAGTATTTATTTAATATTTATATTTATTTTTATTTATTTATCATAGATAATTTTCTTCTTTACATACATGTCTTCGAAGCGAGACGTGTCTGGATTTTGGTTGGATCGTTTCCTTTTATGCTCAGGAGAATGCACCTTGCAGGACCGTTGTTTGCTAGCCATGAAGCACCCTTTGCCCGGCAATTTGTTGGCACATCACGATGATGATCCAGATTTTTTGGCTACACTTGCTCAAGGACCTGCTCATTTCTGGTTAAGCAGTTGATGATTTTGATTTTTATTGATAGACCTGATTCAGCTCAAACTGTTGAAATCTGATGTTTCACGATATTGCTGATTGCCAATTGTGATGATGACCCGTTGTTCACACGTTATTCCTGAATACAACACCATTTTTAGATATGATGGCTCAAAATGAATGCGTTCAAAATTGTTTGAACATACCCAGGGTTTTTTTCAAAATTGTATCACCACAAATCAGCCCACACCGCTGTCTCAAGCTTTAAAAAAACCCTATGCCCCAATTCTGGAGCCCATCAACGTATGAATATTTGAAGACGCCTTGACTTGTCATCGATTTTTTGGATCACAAAACAACACGGATACCCATTTTGGGTGGATCCAACAATACACATGTATGGTAATGTTGAGTCATTTCCTTTATGACAATGCATTGTTTGGGAATTGGTAATTCATCATGGCCGCTGAAACAACAACATCAACAACGGTGAAGGAGTTGAATATCTATTGGAAGCTGCTGGTGGACCTATTGATTGTCGCCCTAAAGGCCTCAAATCTGCAAAGTGTCTTGGTATTTCAATTCTCCAAGTGGTGGTGCAGAAACATTTGCGTGTGTTAAAGTTCACGCTCCCATTGGTTCCCTGTGATAAGGGAATAGTCATGGTATACTGATACACCTATTATTTATGTATCCCAGGGATCCAATCACCTTCTGCGAAGGGTAATGGAACCTAAATACCTTTCGTTTCGGAGGTGATGATAAACCCCAAACATCATCTGAGACAAGGTGGAACCTTCCAACACAGAAAAAAATGCTTGCCCGAAGAATCCAAACCCATTCGTAGAGTAGGATTTTTTCGGGTTCCAAGACCATCCTTTTAATGGGAATGTAGGTGTAATCCTTTTCTTAGGACATATACCTGGATTCTTAGGATTACACAATTTTATCATGGCAATATCTAATTGGTTTCTCTTCTTTCAAAAATCATGGTTCGCTCCTGAAAATTCAATTAGATTCAAGTTTGTCCCATCCATGTTGTCAACGCAAGAAACGAGCAGTCTCAAGTGTGTGTGCATCAAGTGTGTGTGTGTGTGTGTCCCCATTTTGTTTGGTGATTCCAAACTAATGCTTTGGTGGTTTCAAAACCACGATGGCTTCAATGGTTCAAGGTACTAATCCTATTCGATAGGTTTATTGCTTTCACTTGGGTTGCGCAGCAGCAGCTGTTTTTTGCTGCCCCAAATGGTGAGGTATGATTTCGACTACTCCGAAGATTGAAAAACGATGGCAACTGCCATCTCATGGGGTTTCAACGACCGCTGGAGCTGCAGCTCTCTTCAGCACTGGAGAAATGACCGCCTAAAGGCAATGATCACCGAAGGCTTGGTGCTCGTGAAGAAATTGGGGCGACGCTTTGGTTTCGGAAAATCAACTGTTCGCTGAAAAGATGTGGACAGCCCCATAGCTCAAGGAAAGGAACGAAAGAGCTCGAAGGGCATCTCAAAAATGGTCCAAGAGATCTTCCTACCTTTTTTCGTAAGCCGACCTGGTTGGTGGCCGTGAAACACCCGGATGTGAAAGTTGGATTTGCAGAAACACGGCAACAAAAAAGGATGGCTAGTTTTTGATGCACGCGGTGAAGAGTTGCAGAGTTTTTTTTTGAAAAATCAGATCGAGATTGGTGTTCTTGGAGTCCGAGTAGCAAAAACTGGAGTTATACTTTTTGATGGAAGGAATCCTGCACCAGTTGATATGGAGAATATCACATTTTTATTGGATTTAATAAGTAAAAGGTGATGCAAGATTTCTTCCATCAACAGTATTATTATAGCATGTCTTTTACGAAAACGCACTTCTTGAAAGGATCTGAAAAGGGGTGAGTTTTGAAGCAATTAGGAGATGCGATGATTGACACCATATTATCATCTATTTCGCAGTCCAAAAGGAGAGTCCAGGTGTAGATATATATATATATATGCATGTATATATATGATACATATTATTTGTATCCACAACAGAAGATACTAGTAGCACCAATTTATAATTTGTACCAGAAAGATAGGTCAACATGAGGTATTCATGCCACAAAATCCATTCATGTGTTTCCTTTTTTCACTGGCCATTTGTTACAGCCGAAGTGAACAGCAACATTGGAGCTGAACTAACCACAATGTTTTCTAGGTTGTGGTTTCAAATACCTGAGAGAACCCCAACATACCCCTGGAGCATACCCAAGACATCCCCTTTCACCCCCAAATGAAAGGAAATCCTGAAATAAACTGTTGGTTGGGGGTCTGGGGTATGCTCCAGGACTCTGTTGGATTTTTTTTCTTAAATATATTTTATGTTCATCCCTGTTTGAGGAAATGATCCAATTTGACGAGCATGTTTTTCCCATGGGTTGAAACCACCAACCATTGCTGGCTGTCCATTGACCCGCCTTGTTTTCCCGTCCCTTATGGCCCTGTGTTATCATGCAATGAATCACATGACCACATTTAAAAAGGTGACTTTGGTTCGACAAACGGAGTCATCTTCCACAAATTTTGTTGGTTCTTGTCTCACACTAAGTTCAAAACTGGCATCATTTTGAGGACCAAAAAACAACCCCTGCGAAATACAGGTGCATTCATCCTTCCTTTGGACGATCCAATCGCTAAAAGTTTGGGTCTGTGAATTTCAGGCAGCAATGCAGCAACTTAGGGTTGTGACTTGGTGTTGAAGGTCTTCCAAATGATTTTTTTGATGGATATTTTGAGAAGTCTTTCAAGCGAATCATGGAGATGAGTTCGTTTTTCTCGTCCCCCACAAAAAACGAATTGAACGCATGTAATTTGAATTTGTTGTTCAATAACTTGGGGAAGAACAAGTTCAAGAGCTTGATCAAGTGGGAAAGTTTGTCATTTAATATATGTTGATGTCATGAATTGACAAGAAAAAGTCGGAGTTTTCAACCCTGGCAACGTTAAACCAGGTGTTCGTTGTTTTTTGCTTTGGCACAAAAAAACACTTCATGTGTTTCTATGTTTGTTCGTACTTTTCACATTCTCAAATCTATATGGCATTTTTTTCAGGTTAGCTTTATGAGAAGCAAGTTCACCAAAATCAACACAGCCTCATCTTATTTCAAACAATTTGATGCCCAAATTTGTGCTTCATCGCCATGAGCCGTGGCTCGTCTTCGTCGCCATCATCTCCATCACGGAGAAGTGGGGTAAGGTCGCGAAGCCGTGATAGGTAGGGAAACTCAGCTGGATGTCCCGTTGGAAGTTATGATCAAAGGTTAGGATCAGTGGGTTATATTCCCAAGGAATACCCCAGTTTCGAAAGTAGGTTATAACTAAGTTATAGTTAAAAGTTAAAACCTATTTACTAACCATTTACTAACTTCCTGGGACATCCAAGTGGTATGTTTCCCCCAAAAAAGTTGCCACCTGAAATTGATCATAACATGATGTTATTTCTCCAATTTTCACCTCTAGCTGGGGAAAATGATCCAATTTGACGCGCATATTTTTTCAAATGGGTGGTTACCCCCACCAACTAAGTAAAGAATTCGTTGAAAGACCCAAAGAAATCCAGAATCTTGTCAATTGATCGCAAGGAATTCTGCCAGATTTACATCCGGGTTCCTGGATGTGAGATTACAGTTCGCTCCTGAAAATAAACGCGTGGAAATGGACATGCCGAACTTGGAAACCACCATTTTTTGGGGGGGTGAATGGTTAGTTTTAGGGAGTGTACCAGGCAAGTACCTCATGTCAAGACTCCTTCAAAATCTAGCTTTGCCAGCTAGTCAGATGGTGGAATATGTTTTCCTTTCCCATCCACATTTTGAGGCAGATATACCACCAACAAGTTTAGTGGATATTAGGGGGGATCGAACCCGGCATTTCAAGGAATTTGGAGCTATAGAGAGGTTGGTGAAATCATGATTAATAGGCGAAATATGATTGACTTCACAATTTCTCTGGTTCATGGTTTAGAATATTCTTTATCTTCACCCCTACTTGGGGAAATGATCCAATTGACTAATTAATATGTTTCAAGTGGGTTGGTTCAACCACCAACTAGTTCTAAAGTCTAATAATGTTCCAACATTTACCAAGAACATACCCCAGACCTTCACCCGATAGTTTTATGAAGGAATTCTTTTCACTTGGTTCTCTGGGGAGGCGTTTTCTGGATATGTTGGGGTTCTCTTAGATAAAGGTTTGAAAAACCCATCACCTTTTGAGGCTGAAATTTTCCAAGACTTCTCCTGAAGGGCGACATTTTTTTGAGCGAACCCCGTTATGAGGTGAAATTCCCAGATGTTTTCGGCTGAGCTGGTTTGAGGCTTTATACAGATCCAATCACTGAGAGATTTCCGTTTTCGTACTGCTGATGGCGCTGAAAGATCCTGCGACCACCAGTTGATGGCACAAGGATGTTGTGTAGCACAAAGAAGTTGTGCGCAGTAACAATCTTGAATGAGATCACTTTGTTTATACTGTTGGTGTTGAGTTCGTGGATGCTCTCATTGCATGTTCACCTGAGAACCCTAGGCATTTTGGTAGCATTCACGCTCAACACTTTTGTCACCCTCCCTCCCAACCCCGCAACACAGGTGCGCTTTCACCACCCACCCTCCCTCTCCCTCTCTTCCTTGCAGTGTTGCACTGCCTACATAGACCATTATTTTACCTGCTTGGGTAGACTGTTCTTACCCACGTTCAAATTGAAACATGGCAAAACTTGCACAGACGAAGATCGGTCCGTAGAGATCGGACTCTTTTCACGAATGGAACTCTTCACGCGGCAGTGCGGAAAGACCCGCATGCTACAGTGGAAAGAGGAGAGAAAAAGAGAGCGGCGCTTTTGTTCTGCACTTGAGCAATGCTTCGCTCCAGTTTGCAGTTGGTCCCAAAATACTTATTTGAGTTGTTCGACATGATGGATACTTTTGAGGCAAGCCTCACCCTACCCACGGACCATGGTTCTTTATACACCGGACATGAGTCATTGGCCCAGCCCGGCCCACTACCTCTTTCGGCGCATGGCTCTGACCACCTTGTGTGAGTACCCCATGCTGTCATTGACGTCGTTACGATGGAAAAGAACTGACTACTGGTAACGGTTCTTGCCCGAGATTTCACAAACACGAGATCCCGTCTGAGACTGATGTGAGAGAGAGTTGTACACGCAGGCGGGCCTCAATGGTCCAATCACGCAGTGCAGAACGACCCATTATACAGACAGTGGAACTGGAAGAGGTTAAAAAAGGCGACGACCCCTCTGCATGCAACAGCATAGCATTGCTGACCTGGTTCTTTACAGGACTGAAAAGCAATTCACATCAGGGCTTATCGTCAATGTGGTTGTGAAGGTTGGATGCCAAGGTGATTGGATCTGTAGCACTGTAGAGGGGTTTACCAGGTAGGTTCTGGGATCCATTGGCAATTCTTAGCTCTCCACACCACATGAATTGACTGAATGAGATTGTTACCCCCTCCTCGTTTAGGTCCCACAGTTTTACCGCTGAGTAGCGAGTCGAGGCATGACAGGCCCATTTGCTTCAAGATGGAGCAACGCTTCAGGGCCTTGAAGTTCCTTGGCCCCGGAATATAAAGGACAGAAAAATTGGTTTCAACGTGTTTTGGAAACCCGCTTTGCCCGCCAGGATTTTTTGTATGTTTTTTGAACGCGGTCTGGTTGCCAACACAAATTCCTAGGCTGTTTTGATTGCAAACGTTTCCTTCTTCGAAGATAGTTGCTGATAGGATTGATGGACCTTTTCCTGGAGTTGTCAAATTTTTGAAGCGATAGGGCATTTGGATACAACCCTGAAGTGGAGGTTTAGTCGCCATGTTTATAGTCCTGAAGGCTGTTTGTCATACATGGCGCCGTGCAGTTCGCGTTTGGAAACGTGTGCAATTATTGATCCACTCCAATCATCCTGGCCCACCAAATGTGAACTCATGAAATCCGTTTGGACGCAGTATCTAAGGTAAGATAGCACGGTTCATTTTTAGGGTTCGACAGCAGCAACTTTACTGGGAATTTCCCGTGGGATTTCAACAAACCAAACTCGTGGGACAACTGGGTTCCTGGAAGACGATCCTTAATTTTGTGGATAGCCATGGATGGCCTGTTTTCAAGACCTCTTGATGCTATGCTATTTTTGGGGGAGTGTTGTTCACCTCAGGATTTTTTTGAGGTTCCAACGGGTGTTCAAGGATTAAACCTGGTTCCGAGGGTGTTTCACACGTTGCCTTTCTAAGATAGGAAAATCCAGTATGTACAACGCCCATGTTTTTGAAAGGTTTATAGGTTTGGAATCCCCCCAAACTTCAAGACTGTTTCATGTCGTCATCCTGGTGGTGACGATTTGCTTCCTGGGTGGGGGGTAGATCCCCAAGTTGTTGAAATTCCCCCAAGAAATGGGCCACGCCTATCAGACACCGCCTTTGTTTTGAGGTCTCCTGAAATTCAGGAGTCCTTGCGAGCAGTACTGTCCTCAACTTCTGGTTTCGCCTTGGTGTTAACAAAGTGAGGTGAAACAGTGAAACATCTGTTTTATTTAAGTGGGAAGATGTTAAACATTGCCTAACATTGCTGTTAAACAGCTGTTTAAGAGGGTTAAACGACTATATACAAAACAGTTGACGTTACAACATCTTACAACATGTGAAAATTGGTGGTCTCAGTGGCTGGTGATTTTTGCTGGAATTTGCGAAGCATGTCCCGTCACAGACGCTCAAGTCACACTTCTGCAATTACTACAGTATCACTAAACAGTAGCTAAAACACGTCGATAGTCAGACTTTAAAAGATATAGAGCGACCTAAACTTTAAGATAGATATTCAACAGAACCATTATTTGTTCCAATCAACTGACTTTCTCCAAAATTCAAGAAGCATCATGTCTTTAGGGTATCCAACATGAATCTCTAAAAACAAGTGAAGTTTCTATGGCTGTTTTTTTTCAGCTGAAAATTTGCTCAGGCACTCCGTGCTGGTGCTACAGGGATCGGTGAGATCACGTACACCAAACAGGTGGGGCCGTTTTTGGATGGATTGGTGTTGGGTCACGCTGCAAGTTTCATGGTAAGGTCTAGGGATCCTGGCTCACCTAGATGAATGGTTGATTTTTATGGTTTTCATGTAGGCAAATATACCAGTCGTATGGATCCTATGGGATTGGGAAACCTAGGGATCCTGGCTCACCGAAAAAATGAGAATGGTTGAACATGGAACCTAAATACCAATAGTTTTTGGAGGGGATTCTACACCCCAACCGCTCATCATATTCTCGAATATGACAATTGATTCCTAGGGAAGGTCAAGTTTGGTGAAATGTGCTGGAGTGAGACGTGAGGATTCCGAACTAGAGGTTTTTTGTTTAAAGTGATATTAAAACTGGAATAAAGATTGACATTAATTTGATAGTATACAGGTTTTGAATGGGGAAAAAGCAATGTAGTACTTGTAAAATGCACCAAATGGCTGTGTAGAATTGTTGGGTGAATGGTGACGACTGCAGTTAGAGTCCGAGTTTTGTTGTTTTTTGAATCTGGTAATCTAATATTGGACAATGTTTCTTCTGCGAATGGCTTGTTCATCAGTGTAGTACATATGCAGTATGCTCATAAAAGCATCTCGGAAGCAAAACCTAAAACGCTCTACATATCAAGGATTCAGCTAGGAAAAACTCTGGAAATAAAAAATTCAAACCAATCTGGATTTGTTTGGATGTCACTTTAACATTTTGGATGGACAGAAGAACCCCATTCTTATAAATAGTAGGTATTTATGGGTACCGTACATTCCCATATAGCATCCATGTACGATATATTTACCTACATTTACCATACAAATCAACCAAATATAGGCAAATACATCACACATGGAGTGTATAGCCCTAAGGATCCAATCACAGAACGTCAGATGATGAGCAAGGGGTGTATTTCATCACCTCCGAAACGTAAGGTATTCAGGTTCCATGAAACCATTCTCAGTTTCGGTGGTTGGATCCCTACTGTTAATGGCTGAAATCTTGCACCACCTGGGATGGATGAAACCCTATAAATAATGGGATAAACTACCTATCAACTGGTGCAGGATTTCTTCCATCAACAACCACCAAAAACTATCCGAAAAACAAAATGGCTGTCGAGTTCTTGAGTCCTTGGCAGGGCTGTACACTGGATCCACCTCGAGATGAGCCTCCCTGGTGCCTTGGGCGTTTCGGGAAAACATGGAGGGCAAAAAACGATGTTTACCTTGGGTTTTTGACTGATGCAATGATTTACCCCAAACAAGTTGCATGTTTCTCTAAGGCTTAAGGCATTTCTTTTTTGATGCCAACGAAGTGTTTCGAAGATGGTTGTTTTTTCAGTTTTGTACGTGCGTAGTTGTTGTCTTGTCCATCAAGGCTGGTACTGTTAGGGTCCTTTGGATGGCCTTGGTGGGTGGTCCATTATGAACCTTCACTTTCCATGGGGAACGTGAGGGGTCAATCCACGGTATAAGCCCCCTTGTATTTCTATAGGTTTTGAAGGATGCGACGAGTTTATTGTTTGAAGTTGTAAAGGTGTCACACCCATGCCTTAGACTATAGTATGCTGACAGCTGTTTTTTATATGATGATTGTGTGTGCATTCCTGCCCATTCAAAATAGTTTTTCAAAATTCACCCAATTTCATGAGTAAATTTCCAACGGTAACGGCTACGTAGCCAAAATCTCCCCCCAAAAAACAAAACACGCGTAAACTCACATTTGCGCAGAAAAAAAAGTCACCACACAAAAGCAAAAAAAACACAACAACACCCCCGCCAAACTAACAAGGAACCCCAAAAATTAAAGATCAAAAAAAGATGATGACGTCATTTTCAGAGCTGGTGATTTTTTAATGATTTTCAGGTTCCATCTTAATTTCGGGGGAAGTATTGCGTATACTCCCACCAGAACTGGCGGTGAAAACTCAGCTTGAGATGATCCCTCCTGAGCTTGAGGCCTAGCAAGGATGAAGCTGAGAACCAGCATCCTGATGGTGGGGAACGCAACCAGACCGCCTTGGGTGGGATGAGAAATCATAGCCCTTTATATCGTCTTATGTTGTTTTGGAATGATGAAGTATAGATTTTTGCATATAGGTAGATATGAGATATGTCTATATTTTAATGTCAGTACATGTACTTTGTCAATGTGAATAGATTTTACGAATACATATAACATATATAAAATCCTCGTCAATTGACCCTCATTCTCAAATTGTGTTGTTGGTAGATGTTTGACTTTCGCATGGACGCATCACCATTTGGCGAATATGTCCTTGTTTCTCTCCAAGCATGGGAAGTTACTTCAAATCAAAGTTCTTGAGAAGCCCCAGGCCCAGATGCATGGGAGGGTATTATGCTATTATATGGGTGGGCATGTTTCAAAACTTATTATTTTTCGGATGGGTGAAACTGGAACTTTTTTTCACCAAAAAACAATGTCTTCCACCAAATTTGAAGGGAGGATTCGAATCATTTTGAGACGGCAGGTTTTATATAAAGTCCATGATTGGAATCCTATTTTAAGATTTTCACTTGGATGGGATATACCCTCTGAAAACCAACATGGCAATGGAAACATCCACCATTTGAAGATGTTTTCGTATTGCAAATGGTGATTTGTCCTTCGCATATTAGTTTTCCGGGGTTGGGTAAATCCCACCAAATGCAGGAGGTTTTCTCCTGCATCTCCGACCAATGATCGAGGAGGTTTTCCGCCAGTGAAATCTACATATGTTGAAGTGATGGTACTGGATGGTACTGGTAAGTTCATATCTATGCATTTTTTCCCAATCGAAACAACAACATCAACATATTTGGGCCACAACTATAACCCCAGTTGTGGTGTTTTTCAGTGGGGATTTCACCACAAGTTGGACGACCAGATCCATCCAGGTATCACAGGTCATAGGATTGATACCAAAGGGGAAATCCATCCCGGGAAATCTTAGGACACTTCAAAACCGGATCCCTTAGGGGAATATCAAGATGTGTTTGTTGGTTTCGTGTTTTATTGGTACACCCCCGAAGATTAACAGCTAGAACCTGAAGTCATGATGGTTTGGTTCAGATGATTTTCCTTTTCCAGGGGTGTATTCTCAGGTTCTATGTTCATCTTCCCGGGTGTATTCAGAATGTCGGTGTTTTTTTTGATGGAGTTGATCAGTCAATTCCAAAGGTTGGGTCGGAATTAAATTCAGTGACTTCTGAACCCATAAGGTGGGCCCCAACTGGGATGGTTGTCAATGAGGTTATACCTTCCCTATAAATGGCCTTACAAATACATGGGTTTCACTGGGCATATTGCTAACCCTATCTTATATAGGGCAGAAATGCTCCATCATTTATTACAACGATCGGCTCGGCGCCCAGCTTGAAAGTTGCGCAAAAGCCAACAACAGAATTTTAGGTTGGAGAACTATTTGCAAGCCACCCAGTTCAATCTAAATCTGGGTGGTGGTTTCAAACATCTTTAATTTTCACCCGTACCTGGGGAAGATGATCCAATTTGACTAATATTTTTTCAACTGGATTGAAACCACCAACTAGAAAAGATTAACGTCAATTCATTCTAAGAGGTTTAATTTCACCGGAGGAACATTTATCTAAAGTGAGATTGGTAATCGGTGTTGCTAGTGTTGCTGGTCACCGGGATATTTTAGGTGTCACGCCTTTTATGAAAACCTATAGCAGACCATATAGAAAACATCTTGGTCCCCAGGGCATTTGATGATACTGTCATTTCCCATCCCATGTGGTTTTTTCGTTCGGTGCTCCAAAAAAGCGTTGACCATCCGTACAGCACATTCACCAACCCCAAGGATCCATTTGTATAAGAAGGATTTCCTGGAACAAGCCTATTGTGAGGGTCTTGGGATTCATGGTGAATCCCGTGAATCCTACAAGAAATCTAGGGAGAGGGACCCCCTGGATTCTCAGGACATTGACTTGATTTCGCTTGTTGGATTCCTTGGAGCATCATCCCAATTGGATGTGATGTAAGTAGTATAAGTACTTAGCTATGGTTCCCCAAGGGATTTGGGGGCAACGTTCCCCTCATGAAATGGCCGAGGGGGGGGGGATCCTAACCTACATCCACTGGGACTGATCCTCCTTAAGTGACGACAATGAGGTCATGACGAGGCGCAGCTTTTTTCGTGACGACGGCATGGGAGTTTCGCGGAGGGGTGGAGGGGTGTCGGGTGGTAGGAAGGTGGGTTTGTTTGAAAAACTCGCATAAGGGCCAAGGTCATCCAACCAGGCCAACCTGAAAAAAACTCTTATAGATCTTAGAGGGAATTCGTATGTATGTAGAACAACTTACTTGGCCAATGGCTCAACTTTAAACTTTTTGGGATTACATGTTTAGTAGGGAAAATAAAGTTCAAACTTTTATTTCAGGGTTCCATTCGCTAAGCGAGACAAATAGAGTTCTAACATTTGCAATTAATTCATTGTCCTTTGAGAGAGTTTATTGTTGTTTCCAACCTCTGGGATTTTGCGTGTTCTTAGTTCATTCGGGAATGACATGCCAAAAACGAATAATCCAGAAGAAATTATTGGATTTCTGACAGGTTTTTGATGATTTTCGAGATCCAATTGCTATGCGAAAAATTGTCAAAATCCAGAGAGAAACATATCCAGAGTAAATGAGTTATAACATGTTATAATCTACTTATAAATGAGATATATTTGGGTTATAACCCAGCTACTGACATTTTACTAACTTCCAACGGGACGTCCAAGTATCAACAGTACAATCCAATTGATCTCGTTCGAGGTTTCCACATTTGCAGCTTTAATCTCAATAGCTGTTTCTGGTTCCCTTAATAGGTGGTAAGTGATATATAATCACCCAATATGCAATATATAAGTGGTATGTATATATATATATATAAATGGTATATGCTGCCAATTGGAGGATTATATGCCACCTACCACCTATTAAGGGAACCAGAAACAGCTATTGATAATTGGATTTGGTCAGGTCATTAGAAACAACAACGATGGCGAAGCAGGTGTGGGTTTTTTTCGTTGTGAGTTCAATGGTCACGTGGAGCCAAAGGTGATGTGTTTCTTTCTACTATGGTAAGATATGGTAAATCACTATTAAACCACCATTTGGGAGAACACGTTTTTACTTTTTCCTGGCATCGAACATGCAAATCCAAGAGACATATTAAGATTCACATCTTTGGGTGAAACAACGGATATGGGTGGAACATTTTTTGGTCGTCCAGGTGGGTTTTGTTTGGATCATGAAAGTTCCAACAAAGTGGGCACAAGTCTGCAAGTTGACTCAAGAATTGCGCCACGTAACAGAAGAATTGTTTGGTAGTTGTGGGAATACATCTCAACTTTGTGACACTATTTTATCTTTTGTTGTGTGGAGATGTTTTTGCCTACGGCGCGAAAACCGGGGCAGTGTTTTTACTTTTTTTGCTTTCAAAGTCCGAGTGCTACGCAATGGACTGCTTCGGTACATACTCTAAGACATGTCCGAACCTTAATGTAACCCGTGTTCAAAGTGCTACGCAATGGACTGCTTCGGTACATACTCTAACACATGTCCGAACCTTAATGTAACCCGTGTTCAAAGTGCTACGCAATGGACTGCTTCGGTACATACTCTAACACATGTCCGAACCTTAATGTAACCCGTGTTCAATGTGCTACGCAATGGACTGCTTCGGTACAAACTTTAACACATGTCCGAACCTTAATGTAACCCGGTAAATCACAGCAAGGGTCAGTTTACCAAAACGGTGACACGTCAGGCTCGTGGACGTCCCATTGTGGTGGCCCACACTGGTACCATAGATTCTTGTTGGAAACAATGTAAAAAGATGATTCCAAGCAGTTTGTCCAGTCGCCATCCGATGCTCCTGACCTACTGCAAAGCTTGGCAGTGGCGCTTTGTGCATCGGAATGACAACGTTGCACAGATAACAGCTAAGACTCTACAAAAACAGATGTGATGAAAAAAACCTGCACGCTGCCCGCGTTTCCATTGGGATCTGCAAAAAATCGTCGTTTTACTACAACGAGAGCTTCGTTTTCTGTTTTTACACCTCTGAAAATTTTGCACGGTTTTGGGTGGTCTTGACAAGATGAAATGCACTTGTCGTTGTGTTAAAACAGTGATTTTTGTAGATCACCATAGCAGCGAGCTCAGATTTCAATAAAAAACCAGAATGAATGCACAAAAAACAATGTAAATTACAGTGGTTTCATGTTTGGACTACATGTGTGGATCTTAAAAAAGCGTGAAAACGCTACCCCGGTTTCCGGGCCGTTCGGTTTTTTTTGTCATCTTTTTTCTGCCATAGGATAGGAAGAAGTCATCCAAGAAGCAAACCTGCTTGGTTTTACTCGAAATTTGAGGATAACCATCAAAATGAATCTATTGAAGCCCAGATTGAAATTGGTGCAATTGTGCAATTTGGATAACCCGATTGGTTACATGAATTCCGTTTGACAACATCCGGCTAACCAGTTGATACGTCATCCATATACCAGGACGAATTACTGTACGGGCTTTCTTCAAGTGGTCACCCATGATTAGTGTATACCAATGAATTTCTGAGGGTTGACACGGATTTAATGGCCATGAGCATTTAGTTCTCATAGGATCAATGTATCGTATGGTAGATATTTACTTAACATGCATGATAAATTAAACTAGGTGTCAGTAGACATACCATACAAAGATCCGATGGGTTTGGAAAACCCTAATCACACAATATTTCAGGTACCTAAAATGGAGAAATCCTCACCTATTTGAGCTGTACGGATACGGCTTATGTAAGGGAAGTTTCCCCACCCCCAAAATAGCCTGAAATAGGGTTCTGTTGTACCTGCATTTTCAAAATTCCTGCAAATTCTTGGTGACCTAACGTCTAACATGAATATCTCCCTCCTCAAGGGTTGTGTCCGGTGTGCCGAAAACCTTCCAGTGGAAACAGGTCCAGGTGCTGAGGAGGCACTGACTGGGAGGTCCAGGTGCTGAAAAGATGGTCTTGGACCCCCTAAAGAGCATCGAACAACCTTGAGTTCTGTTGCTCATTTGAGCACTTGAGCAAGGGTCTGACGATTGTCGGCTCTCTGAAAAGTCAACTAAAGGGTTGGCATTCTCCTTTATCGGAATCATCTTCATAGACAATGGTAAATCATGGCTGGTCAACCATGGTCAAGGGAACAACTATGGTTAACAACCCCTTACTACGGCCTTATTTGTCATGGGGGTACCTTACATGGGGGTAGGTTGAAGGCCATTATGATGGAATGTATATTCTAAAAAACGACTCGGATTCTCTGGTTGATTTCTGGTTCCTTTTTTGGTCAGTAAATACCTTAAAGTGAAGGAGTTTCCAAACATGTCGTTTGGCAAGCCTTAGCTAGGGGCATATTAAAAGCAAGACATTTTACTTTCTACAATCGATCCATTTGTAGTTGGTTGGTTTGAACCCTGAGAATTCTAAAATCTGCTAAACAAATATCATTGACCTGTGTTGTTTTTCTTCATGTTATCCCCCCCCACAAAAAAATGCAGAGAGTTGTGTTCAACCATGTTAGATTTTGATATCCTTACCTTTGAATTTAAACTCCACCCGTAACAGTCACCACCACTTGGAGGATCATCCCACTTAGTAACTGGTTAGTAACCCCCATTAATAAGCCATTTAGCATCATTTAGCCCATTTGGAAGGGGAATATCCCTACTTAGGGGACTTACCAACCATGGTTATTAACCACTTACTGACTGGGATGATCCTCCAAGCACCAGAATTCTTCGATTTTTAAGCTTGGTAATCCCAACCAAATCCCGACCAAAAAAAACCGACTTCCCCTGGGTCCCGGTGCAGTTCCTGGTGCTCCGCGCCTTGGGAACGAACCATGAACAACTTGGCCAAGTGTCACTGGGAACCAACTTGGATGAGTGAGTTCACCGGGGATGATCCGTTGGCAGGTGAGGTTTGTGCTTGAGGTTGATCAATGTTTATCATGGTTTAGCGGTATTGCATATTGTATCAAAACTGGTGGAATATGGTATTGAACATGTAAGAACGCTGGTGGAATACATTGAATATGGTAGAATTTGCCAAAGATTTCTACCATTGTACATAGGCAAGTTGATTCTACCGTAGGAATATGATCAGTTGTAAACTTGCCGATTTCTACGTCAGGCACAAACTTACCAAGATTTATATATTTGTTTTAGTAGGCAAGTTTATTTGAACCCAGTGTGCGTGCCTCATCGGAATGCCCTGAATGATTTTTGTTGGACCAGATTGGCAAGCAAACCAAAATTGAAACTTCGAGGCATTATGATATTTATATAGTAGTTTATTTCATGATCCCAAATGAATTATCCTCCAGGACACTAGCATATCCCTACCAAGACACATTGGAAGATGATTTTCCTTTTCCCCAGGTGGGGTATGTTCGTTCTGTAGAGGGTAAGTCCCAAAAGCTTCAGCTTAATCCTCATGAATTAGTGAGATTTGAACAGTTTGGATCAACTTTTAGTGCATTGGTCCCAAATGCTGGAGAAGTGCTTTGTGAAGGGGCAGCGCAGATCACCATCCTAGCCCAAAAAATGCTCTCATTTGAAGCAATGAGGATGATGAGTGAGGATGTTGTAAGTTTGCCATTTATATAGATCCCAGATGCTCCTCTTTGATTGTCGTTTTATTTCCATCTTTGGATCCCATTCAACTTGGGAATCTCATGTTTTTATCGTAATTAATCCAGGCCATCATTGGGTTGCCTTTGATGGTTCCAATCCATATGGCAAATTTCCAGGCTGGACAAACCAGCCATTTGAAACCACAAATCTCATGTTTTGGATGTTTCGAATGAATTTTCAAATGCTTTCAAACAAGCTTCATGACCTAATTTGAACTCGCAACCAACCATTTAACTTATCTAACCAGCCCGTTTTTTGTTTCTTGTAAAAGCTGGGTGGTGAATTCATTCAACTCAACTGACAACTCAACTCAAGTGACTCAGGTGTCGGCATTTGTTGGATCTGGAAATTGCAGTCCTTGCTTTGGCTTCAAAAGATCCAACTTCACTGTCACACTGGCATAGTTTGAACATCAATTTTGCTGGGGCGATTCTTCGATCCGTTGGGGTTTTCTTTGGGAGACAAAAAACGGGGGGTCCCGTTTGGTTCCCATGACGGATCCATGTAAAATGGTATATTTACCTACATGAAAACCATACATTTAAGCCAAATGTAGGCACAAATATACCATATTTTACATGGATCCGTCATGGGGTTGAAACCTCCGAAAAATTCGAAGGAACCTCAAGTTGCACCAGGTTTTTTTGGGTTAGGTTTTTTTACAGCGCTACGGGTTTTTTTGGTCACCCAGAAATCCGGCGAAGGAATTAACCAGTTGAGGGAAGGGTAGTTTATCTACCACTATTTGCCAGGTGTTTTTTTTGACATCCTCCAAAACGGTGGTTGATGTTTTTGGATTTCTGAACCATCAATAGTATTAACAAGATTTTGGAGATTTCAGGTAGTTCTGAATGGGAATTTCTAAAAAAAAACTTCACGGGCCGTATTTCCGAAAGGAGCTTTTTCCAACTCCAACCGGGAAGATTGAAAATTTTGAAATCGCCTTGGATGGCCAGCCTCATGCATACATCACATGGGGAGTTTTTTTGTGTGGTGATGTTCTGAACGGCATTGCTTCTACAAAATGTTGAGTAGATTCAACTCCAATAGTGAAGTTTACATAGTTCACTTTGCAAAACATGAAAGTCTTTGAACAAATCTGCAAAAAGGCTTGCAAGAAAATGGCAGCACAAAAACCTATAGCATCGGTGTATGGTGTATTTTACCTATGTATTTACCATACAAATCAACCAGTCATGGATCGTAAATATGCCATTTCGTCCCATGGATGGGCCCTGGGTTTTTTAAATGCTTGAGATTTTTCGAAACAAAAAACGTGCCCTGCACCCACCAACCAACCAACCAACCAACCACACACACACACACACACACACACACACACACACACACACACACAACACACACANACCAACCAAGAAACTAGAAACCCACCAACCATGGCCGCTATAGCTTATAACTCGCCAGGTATTTGGTGGCATTCTCCAACCAACTTCAGCAGATTGCAGAAGTTTTACTCCACGAAGGTCATGGGCTACGCCCTGGCAATGAGGCGAGGGGAGGGCGTTTTGATGGGGGGGTTAGTTGGGGTTTGGCCATTATGAAACTACGGTTAATGGAAGAAATCCCAAATAACCACCTGGAATGGTTAAAACATGTTAAAACCCTATAAATAATGGGATAATCATCATCCTTGGTGGTGCAGGATTTTGTCCATCAACAGTATCTAACAAGTTAAGGAAACCAATGGAAATTTTGTGTATGTGTATATTTATATCTGATACAGTCGGGCCGGCCGCAACCCCATCGACAGCGGGAAAATAGTCATGACTATTTTGCTGCTTGCGACCATTATTAAACTTCACCATCCACTGTTGCATAGGCAGGAGCCTATCTGTAAACATGTATATAATAGATATCAGCCAGGTAACTTCAGCAAAGGCAAGACAAGCCGCATTAAACCTATGTGCACCGAATTTGTGAAGAAAAGACACCCTTGGCTAAATGGATTGTGAAACGCCCTTCCGCAGTTGCACTGAATTATGCAATGACCCCATAGTTGCCAATATACATTGGGTAAATGATGATGAAATTTAGCTCCTGTGGTTTCAAACACAAAGGCAACTGGAAGCCTGAATTATGGTCTAAAGGACAGTGTTCATGGAGAAAAGCAGGCAACTAAAAATGACAAACATGTCAGTTGAGTAGGAGAAATCTTTTCAAATTTGGCTTCCACTATCACAATATATTATTGAGATGTTTCCTGCAGATTATCCCGAAAAGAACCCAAAAAAAACATGTCTTTGTGACAACTCAAAAAAACAACCCTGTTTTCTTTTTCGTCCCTGGAACTGGGCAAAAAGAAGTGTGAAGTCCCATATATCGACGAAATTGGATGTCGCAGGTGACAGGTGAAGCGCCCTCGACTGTTTTGGCAGCAGCTGCTTGGAAAGTCACAGGGGGGGAAACTGCTGGGAAGCATGGTCCGCAGGTGGTCCATCTTCGCCAGAGGTGGTGGTGAGGAATTCAATCCACAAATTTGGGGGTGTCATAGTCAGTTAATTGGGGGTCAAAATGATTTTGAGCTGGAGCTAATATTCAGAGGCGACAAGTAAAATCTATCAGCAATAGTCGCTAGCCAGATATTTTTGTTTGGTTGGCTTTTTGGTGGTTCTGTCTTTTACGTATGTGGATGCTTCCACCCACCCAACATGATCTTATCACGCAGTGAAACCAACCAGTTCGGAGATTAATTGCCAGCAAAGCGCGGAAGGATTTTGGATAGTCAGAAATTCCGGACAAAAAATAAGTCGATTATAGTCATCGGCGTTTTTTCTTAAGTATTTTCTTTAACTCATCCAACCAACCTTGGAGGTAACCAGGCAACAGCCAAGTATTGTGGGACCTGGGGGGTGTTAGACCTCCAGTTCCTACAAGAAATTCACGGCCATAGGCACCATAACCGCCAACCAGGCTAAGTAGAAATGGTGAGGACCTGGGGTGTTTGCTCCCATCAAAATTGCCCATGGCATTTGATAAGACAATTTGGTCATGAACATGATTGAAATTCACCTACTTACTTTTAATGACAACAACGACAACAACAACAACAACAACAACAACCAATTGGAGAGAAAAAAAACATGTTTTTCAACTTGTCGGATTTGGGAACATGTTTTGTCTTTCCATTTGTCTTATTCAAAGACTTAGCAAAATTCCCTAGGTTCAAATCATCTTCCCCCCTGACCATCCTGCACCGGATGCAAAAATCTCCATGGTTTTCTAGGGGGTGGTTTCAAATATATTTTATTTTCAACCCTACCTGAGGAAATGATGAAATTTGACGAGCATATTTTTCAGATGGGTTGGTTCAACCACCAACTAGGAAAATCTCGGCTATTTCAGGGAAGGTCCACCCAACATCACCCAACTAGTTTTTCGTTGAAACAAAACCCGAGGCTGGTTTGAGTAGCTTGGGCAAGTTACATTTGTCCAATTTCAACGCGCAAGAGTTGGAACTCTTTTCCGGTGCTTGGGTGTCTTGGCTGCGTTTCGTGGGGAGGATCACCAGTTATAAGATGTTGTAAGTATAGGGTTTTATAAATGTATAAGTTATAACTACTCCATTTTGAGCCATGTATATTCGGCCATTTATAGGGTCTATAAGCTTTACCTCCATTTAAAAAACGCTCAGAGCCCAAAAGTTTTGTGTGGTGCTTGGAGTTGGTTTCTTACATATCTAGCTGGTGGTTTCTGATATCAGGATACGTGGTTAAGAACCATGATGTTCGTCCCCTAAGGATCGGGTTGTTAAACACCCCTTCCAAATGGCCGAGCTTTATGGCTTATAAATGGGGGGGGTGATCCTAAGCACTTACTAAATGGGTGCTCCAAAGAAGCTGTTGATTTCAACTATTTTTGTTCACCAATACGATTTGACTACCCTCCCTGAAACTAACAGCAAAAGCCCCTCAAGATGGATGGTTGGAAGACGATCTGGCTTCCTTTTGGGAAGGCTTATTTTCATTTGTGAACTGTTAGTTTCAGGGAGGTTGATATTTTTAAATGGGTGGTTCAACCACCAAGTAGATATGTTTCACCAGGAAAAGGCCGTTGGAATTTTCATTTAATGGCTTGGTGGATGTAAGAGCAAACGCCCTTTTTCAATAGGCCGAGGGCCCTTAAAAGGAAGCCGGAAGCGTCATTCAACCATCAATTTTGCAGGGTCTTTTGCTGTTAGTTTCAGGGAGTGTAGTGTAATAGATTTTCCAGATTCCGAGAGATGAAAAATTGTGTTTTTACCGTTTTGAACCCGTTTGTTGGAAGACATCAGGTGAGCAATGAATAAAAAAACTGGTTGTTTAGGTTATATGGTGATTACAGTATACTACCCGGTTTTATAGGGAGTATAATAAATCATTATAAGGATCCCTATTAACTAACCACTATAATGGAAAGTAGGAGGTTTTCTTTTGTGACTCAGGTTGAAATTTCTGAAACATGTCACAGTTGTGCTTAGCTTGCATTGGCCGCATTGACATGTCAGGTAGCTATGGATTTTCATTGAAGATTTGGATATATGGTTGCTAATTTTTGAGTGATTCCTTCGTAAATTCTCTTGGGTTCAGCAGCCCTTAAAACTGGACTGTGCTTAGTGATGAGCAAATGAACAATGGAATACAAGGTGGAGGTGGTTCGCACCAACCAGGAAAAAATAATGACCTACCAAGTTGGGGCCCCAGACCAAGTTCTTAAAAGAAAAAACTATTAAGGAAAACAACAACAACAACAACAACAACAACAACAACAACAACAACAACAACAACAACAACAACAACAACAACCCATTTATTTATAAGGCCATTTATAGGGGTTGGTTACCCCGCCTTTCAGTCAACAACAACAACAACAACAACCACAACAACAACAACAACAACAACAAGATCGGCCATTGAGGCGGAGCTGGAGGACATCTCGGCTATTTGAGGGAAGGTCCTAGGTTGGTGAAATATTGCAATTTGGCCAGGTAATCCTGGATGCCTTCTAAACCCCAAAACTCCTTCCTGTTTTGTTGAAGAAGGGGGTATAACGATAAAACGATACGAACATGGAGGTGTTTGTTAGTTTTGCTTGGACAAGGGAAACTCTGCAGTTCCAAAATGGTACCCTGGAAAATTAACATGGAACCTGAGAATACAACCCTGGAAGAAGAAAAAAACATGTTCCAAACCATCATTTTCAGGTTCTATGTTAATCTGCCCGGGTGTATTGAGAAAAAAAAACAGGTTCCAGCGACTCTTCCCAGTGATCCTTTTCTGTTTTTTTTGTGACCTCCATTTGGATTGTCAAAAGGTCACTTGAGAAAAACATCTTGGGGAAAATACAAGACCCCCTTAAAATGAACAAATGTCCTCTCAGGAAACAGACCATTTTAAAAGGACATGAATTTATTTGAACCAAGCATCATTTTTCAGGGGATATGTTAGTTTTAGGTTGAAGGTACATAGGCAACTTAACAAACGAACTGTGTTTTTTGATTTTCATCATTGAAATGTCACCCGTGGTTTGTTGAGTTTTAGAAAAACTTCTCACCTTGATTGCATGTGTTTTTTCATCATATAAGTCAAGCATGGGTTGCATTCAGATTCATACACATAATTGAGTCAGATCTCAACGGTTAATAACATATATAAATATGGCTCTGGTATGAACGATATGAACAGCTGGATGCTGTTGGGCAGCTTTTATTGAGAGGAACTTCGAGGGTTTTGTTTTCATCACCAAAAGGGAACTTGAGCCACGACAAAAACCGTCTTACGTTTCATTGTACTGGTTGTCTAATAGTGTTCCTCATAATGGCTTATTATAATCCCTACATAACTGGGTATAATCCCCTGTGTAACCTAACCAACCAGGGGCCCTTTTTTCATTGCTCACTTGAGTGCACAGGATGATGGATGCGCTTTGTCAAAGTTGTTTGTCTAACTCATGTCAGTTGGGTGGTTTGTTTGCCATACTCACTCTAGGTACCCTCCCAACAAAAACGAGTCTATATATCCCACCTTTGGAAAAGGAAAATTATTTTCAACATAGCTTTTTCTGGGGATATGTTAGTTCCCAGGTATGATGGCACAGGATATGAAGATACAACTCTGATCCTTGGGGAGATGATCCAATTTGACTTGCGCATATTTTTCATATGGGTTGGTGAAAAACCACCAACTAGACAATTTTTTGGTTGTTCCAACTTCAGTGTTTGAAACCTGTTGCAGACTTTAGGGTTTTTCTGAACTTTATCCAGGTGGGTTAGCAAAAATGAATTATTTGATTCACTTTTCCTTGTGTGTTCCTATACGTGTTTGTTGTTTTCTGTTTGGAAATATGTTTGTGTCTGCGAGTGTGTGTGCGTGTGTGTTTTTGCTGAAACAAGTTAAAGCACCACATCCTTCATATTGTGAAGAAAGCCAAAGGTTCTGTGATGTTTTTGCTAGCGGACGGGAAACCGTACGTGTGAAAAGGCACATTTTCAACGTTCTACGGAATGGACTGCTTCAGTGTATACTTGACACATGTCCAAANTTACCACTGTAAATGACAACATTTCAGACACCAAAACAATACATGGAACAAGAAAAACATTGTAAATACCATAGAAAAAGATGAACCCATTCCAGAGGTGTGGAAGAAAAATAGTGAAAACACACGCGCGGAAAAACGTCCGGCGGGATGTTTTTGTCCCAACATGTCCAGACCGCCCCTTGGGGAAACCAGGTTTTGCAGTTTTTGTTTGCTCAGAATCGCTTGGAACAAAGAACCCTATGAGGAGACTCTACCAGAGCTGGGAGATGCTAGTGACCTTGCTTACATTGGATGGTCTTGTGACAAAGCTGGTTGCAACAAAAACCAACACGAACCATTTCAAACGTATCTCCTAAAGTGGAAATCCTATAATTATGAATGTCCACTACATTTACATTCATTTGACCTTTTCTTTGTGCCGAGATACGCCCACATGTTTGACCTTTTTTTGTTGGCAGGGTGGTACCCCAAGAGTTTTTTTTCCCAGTTCTGACAGGTCACAAATGAAAAGAGTGATTGGATCCCCTTGGCAATTCCCACTCTAAAATGGGGAGGACGTGCTCCAAAATCATGGCAATTTTATGCTCACCAAAATTGCTCAAAAATGGTGTACCACATCATGTTGTTAAATCATGTTTTACATTTTAGAGTGGTGACCTTTGAAGAAAAAAAACTGCACCAGAGCAACCCTAGAGTTTGATTCTAGAGAGGTCCCAGGGTACCCAAAGTTCACTTTATGCTCTCTAAAATGGGTGCACGACGTACCCAGTGAATTCCAAGAAGGATGTGATTGGGGTATCTAAGATCTTCAAAATATCACAAACTTGGGCCACAAACATCTGACCTGGACATTCTGTTGATGGTTGGTACTTTATCTCATTATTTACAGAGGTTTTACATCCCAGGTGGTTGTTACGGATTTCTTCCATCAACAGTAGGATCCATGGGACAAGGAAGTATGTTTACCTATATATATATATTGCTTGTTCCCATAGAAGTCAACCATTCATGTGGCTAAGTATACCGGTCCCATTTATCCTATGGGCTAGGAACTTCAATTTTGCCTACTACGTATGTATACAATACAGAATCATGGAAAACAGGAAGTTTGGTGCCCTTAAACTTCGAAGAGGCTTCGGTATTAGAAAGAACGCCTCAAACAAATGTGCCACTTTAAAGTGAAAACACCTTGGATGTTTGAAAAACCCATTTGGAAAAAGTCTATGCGTGTGTCGTGCATGTTTTGTTGGGCTGAAGTGGCTGAGATCGTTTGAGTTATTTGGCCCAAAAAGTCACGCAATGTTTGACTTCACATTTTGAGATTCGCCTCTCCCTTTGACGATGTCTTGGTGAAGAGTTTTCTGGTGGCCGTCATGCCCCAAAACCTGAAAGTCAAGACCTTAGATGGTGGTGACCTCAGCGTTGAAGTCATGCTAACAAGTGCCATTCAAGAATTGAAGACGATTCTTCGTGAAAGGAAACATTGTGAAGATCCCATCGAGCGCCAAATCCTCAAAGTAAAGGTTCTGGCCGACGGATTGTTAGTAGATGATGATCAGACATTGGAGTCTGCGGGGTTATTGCATGACGAATCGAAAGTGACGGTCATTTACTGCAGAAACGAAGTTGAAGCCGCAACAAAAGAGGCCATCCTTGCAGAGGGCCAACTCCAAGTCAACATCCCGTCCTCTCTCACAGAAATTCCTGCAAGAGCCTTTGAAGACTCCAATCAAGTGGTCAAAGTGGCAATTCCTGAGTCAGTGACAGCCATTGGGTACCAAGCCTTTCGAAATTGTGAGTCTTTGGCAAGCATCACCCTCCCGGAGTCAGTGACAGCCATTGGGTACGAAGCATTTCGAAATTGTGAGTCTTTGGAAAGCATCACTATCCCTAATTCTGTGTGGGCCATTGGGGACGGTGCCTTTTTTGGGTGCACTTCTTTCACAAGCATCACAATCCCTGAGTCTGTTATCACCATCGGGAACTTTGCCTTTCAAAATTGCAACCTTTTGGCAAGCATCACTATCCCTGGGTCATTGACGGCCATTGCGTACCGTACCTTTTTTGGTTGCCTGTCCTTGACAAGCATCACTATCCCTGAGTCCGTGACGACCATTGGTAAGAGTGCCTTTGCAGATTGCACTTCTTTAGCAAGCATCGCAATCCCTAAGTCAGTGATGGCCATTGGGGAATGTGCCTTTCGAAACTGTAGATCTTTGGCAAACATCACTATCCCTGCGTCAGTGACTGCCATTGGGGACGGTGCCTTTGCGGAATGCAGTTCTTTGGAAAGCATCACTATCCCTGAGTCAGTGACTGCTATTGAAAAGTGTGCCTTTGATGGTTGCAGTTCTTTGGCAAGCATCACTATCCCTGCGTCAGTGACAGTCATTGGGAGCCATGCCTTTCGAGGCTGCACTTCTTTGAGAAGAATCACTATCCCCGAGTCTGTTATCACCATCGGGCACTATGCCTTTGATGAGAAGGTACAAGTAGAAAGACGCCATGTCTGACTGTGTTGACGGCGTTGCAACTGCTGAAAACGCCGTTTTGTCATGTGGTTTCAAGGTTTGATTTGGTTTCCGTTTGACCGTTTTTTGAGCTTAACCTCACCCGAGAAGAGTTTTTTTGTGGGGAAGAACTTCTGGAACAAATATTTATTGCCATCCTTTCAGAAGCACACAATCTGAACGGTGATCTGAACGGTTACGTAGGTTGCCAAAGATTCCCTACGTTGAAAGGTCCTATGTGTTGCACACCTGGAACCCTGGACCATGATTTGAAAGTTCACCCTTTTATTGGAGGCTTGAACCCCCAACAACAAATAGATCTAAACAAAAAACATCAGAAAACCCAGGTCACGAAAATTTTAGCCCCAGAATAATTGGCTATAACATTTGGGATATATTAAGTTATAGTTCTAGTTCAAGTTGTTTCGTTATACAGTCCAAATACCCCAGTTGCATATAGTTATATATAGTTGTAAAGTTTTAAATATTTCTATATCTATATAATAGTTATTCAGGTATATCATACCTCAGTTTTATAAAGGAAAGATTTCCATCGTTTTTTTGTTGGATGATCCAGGATCAACCCGTCATCAGACACCTGACATCCGACATCGGATCCCCAAGGCGCTGATGATCCTGAAAAAGGTAGCGAGGCAAAAGGCATTTTGCAACGTGCCAGGCACGGTTGAGAAGCGCGGGAAACGCATTTCGAAAAAGTTAGTCTACCCCTAACGTACGTGTGGGCCCCATGGTATTATTTTTTGCGTTAGGGATTGTTGGGGATTCCCATCAATACCCAGGTTTTATTTTAGGGCTTGTATAGGGATGTCCTGGATTTGTTGAGTTCGTGACATACCTCCCAAACCCTGGTATGTACCTTAAGTTTTTTCCAACAAACCCTAGCGTTCCCAGTTACCCCCCCTTACTTTGATTTGTTTTCCCGGGTTTTTTGTTTGAGTTCCCTTGATCGAAGGATAGTAAATGGATTGACTAACCCCTATATAAGTAGGTTGTAAGTCATGTAAATGGGTTATGAACCAGCTTACTAACTTCCGTGGACACCCTAGTAGGTTGTAGTGAGTATAATTTGGGTTATCCCCCTTCCCGGTAATAGTGGCAAATAAAGGTTTAGTTCCGGATTCCCTGTCCAAAATGTAGTCCTGGTGGTGACTGTTACTAGTAAGGGGGACAACCCGAACTATAATCGCCCTTGGCCCTTTACCTAGCTTTTATTTGCCTTCAGGAAACTGGCAGAATTTCCTATTTTGCTATATATACGTAAAAATGCCAAGATAATTTGGGTTTGTGAATTATGGTGTATCTTATCATGTATGATATTTTGCCCAGCTTCAGTTCTTAGACTCTACTGCTACAATTCGCAAGCCGGAATCTTTGGGGCTGCAATAACATGCAATAACAAACAAAATCCTGTTGCGTTTTTCTTTCTGGGAAGGGTAAATGGATGTAGGCGCGGCCTGATCTCGATTGGCAGTGGTGGGTTGTTTCAATTTGGATTTTCCGGGGGAGCAGAACCACGAATTAAACCGCGACGTTTCTTGGGCCAATCTTTTTGATCACAAAGGATGCTTCAACAAATCATAGAAGATCAAACCAAATCGATGATCTCATTGCTTTCCTAAGTTGGATTGACAGAGATGGTCTTCGGTATGTTGGATTTATTTTTGTTGCCATGTAAGATGAAGTCCCTTTGCAACAGGTGGTGTTTGATGTAGCAATGCCACTCTGGTTACACCTTCCTCACCCCAATTGTGGTTGTTGAATTGGGTGTAGAAGAGACATCTGTAAAATCTCAGATATGTGTTTTTTTATAGTCATTGAACAGGGTACTTGAATCTTCTTGTGTGCTTTATAATAGTTTTAGTGGGGATGATACTGGAAAAAAAAAATTACGTTCCCTGGAAAAAAATTCACGTTCCCTGGAAAAAATATTTACAGCCACTGGAAAAGAAATTTAGGCTCCTCTGGCCCTGTGGTCCTCTGGTCCTGTGGTCCTCTGGTCCTCTGGTCCTGTGGTCCTCTGGTCCTGTGGTCCTCTGGTCCTCTGGTCCTGTGGTCCTCTGGTCCTCTGGTCCGTGGTCCTCTGGTCCTCTGGTCCTGTGGTCCTGTGGTCCTCTGGTCCTGTGGTCCTCTGGTCCTGTGGTCCCGTGGTCCTCTGGTCCTGTGGTCCTCTGGTCCTGTGAATCTGGTCCTGTGGTCATGTGGTCCCCTGGCAAAGGCATGAAAAGAAATATGTAGGGACCAAAAAAACTTGGAAGGAGTGCAAAAGGAAGTGAGGAAAAAGAAGAAGCGGGACAATTAACAAATACAGTTTCAATAACAACTAGGACAAAAAACGCAAAGATAGACTTTTAAACCAAATGGCGAAAAAGAAGCAGGACGATAGGAAAATACAACCGTTGATCAAATGCAAACAAAAACGCAAAACATGGCCACATATAATCAGTATCGATTTCAGACATAGTCTCAGACTATCAAAGTATCATGTCTCATAGAATCAGATCATAATAGCGGCAAAATCTCACAGTATCATAGGATCATGGTACCATAGTGGCGTCCCTCATGCTCTCACGTTCTCACACTCTCATATTCTCGAATCATACCCTTTGAGGGCACACACAGAAACGAAGAGCAACAAATAGCAACAACACTGTCTATTCGGGGAAGGCTTCAGAAACGGGATGATACTGGAAAAAAATACGTTCCCTGGAAAGGTTCAGGTGACCTGGAAAAAGATTACAACCCCTGGAAGAACAATAGGCTACTAGTAGTAGTAGTAGTAGTAGTAGTAGTAGTAGTAGTAGTAGTAGTAGTATTAGTAGTAGTAGGAGTAGTAGGAGTAGTAGGAGTAGTAGGAGTAGTAGGAGTAGTAGGAGTAGTAGGAGTAGTAGGAGTAGTAGGAGTAGTAGGAGTAGTAGGAGTAGTAGGAGTAGTAGCAGTAATAGCAGTAGTAGCAGTAGTAGCAGTAGTAGCAGTAGTAGCAGTAACAGCAGTAGTAGCAGCAGTAGTAGCAGCAGCAGCAGTAGTAGGAGTAGTAGTACTGGTCCTGCCGGCCCCAAAAACTCTATGAATCACATAGCATGTTTTGCGAATGCAACCCCCCTCCAGCCAGGATCAGGTTGAGTGCTTAAATTTCTTTTCCAGGGTATTAAATTTTTTTTCCAGGGGTTAGTGGGGGTGAATCCCTTAAATTTTTTTTCCAGGGGTTGTAAATTTTTTCTCCAGGGCCTACCCGTTTTAGTGCCGCCATCACAAACAGATTTAAAAGAGGCTACACGCTTGGAAGAGGTATATCATAATCATCAACCCAATTACATATCATATAGACTTGGGACCTCCTCAAAAAGTGAAGCCACTAATTTAAGACTTGAAAGTTATCAGAGGTTCTTTGTGAATTCTATGGGCAATTTGCTGCAAATTTCTCTTGATATGTTCAACAAACACCAGTTGAACGTTGAATTCTTGCCGTGCACCCTTTCCCCCCGAAAGTTTCCAAAAACCTTGGCAGCACGTCTCCCTGGACCTACGAAGGCGCTTGCGCTTCGTAAGCCGAAGGGGACTCTTTGCTGAGGCCGTGGCCAACTTGGACCTCCAAACAGGGGCCCCTTTTTGCAGGAAAAAAAACAGGTAGTTTTTTTTCCAGCTGCAAATTGAAAGGGAAGACATTGGGGTTCACAATAATATACGTTTTTGATTACAGTACACTTTAAAATAGCAAAGATGGAAAGAATGAAATTTGTTTCCCTTTTTGGAAAAGGAAACAAATGAATCTTTTTGGCGGGGTTCCATGTCAGCTTTTGGATGTTTCTGGGGGGTGTACACTCCTGAGGGCTACCATGGATACCAAAAATTATGGTTTGGAATTGGTGACTCCTTTTAAACATGGCCATTTTTAGTATCATATGTTTGATTTCTGGGGTGTTTCGGATCTATTTTTGGGAATCAGAAACACCGTGCCTTCCCCATGTTTTTCCAGGATTGAAACCAGGATGACATGTAAAGTGCATCCCCTACAGAAATCGAAATACATGCCACTGGGAAACTGGGAAAGTAAAGCATCCCAAGATATACGGTTCATGATGTTCATGGCTGAAATCCCGCCAACCATTTGGGGTTTTATACATCTCAGGTGGTTAGCCGGATTTGTTCCATCGACAGTATGTCAGGAATTGTTTGATAAGCTCTATGAACTATGAATGAACCAGCAGATATCTTCTGTAGTGAAGGGATGTGTTTTAATTTTAACTATATCTATAAATATATAATTGTGTTTGGGGAGAAAACACTATGAATAAAAACCCAGCAAAGTAGAGGGGATAAAGTTGTTTTTGTTAATGTAAGTAAGATTTGACAAAAAAACACCTTTTCCACGTGGTTTTCACCCCGGATCCGTCCTGAGGTCCAGCAGTTCCGAAACAACACTTTCAACCAAGAATAAAATGTCCTCCTAAAGTATTGAAGGGCTTCAACTTGATGATTCACCATACATATGTTAATTCAGTGTGTATATATATATATATTAGAATTCAATGTGCATATATAAATATAAAGGTCGTTGGTTTCTTACATGTGTTAACTTATTGGACCCTTGGATATTATAGGTGCCTTGGAGAATCAAACCAACACAATTTGTCCGTTACAAGATGCGGCCCCCTAACTACTATTTCCGTGGATTTATCCCTAGTTATACCCATTTACACTGGGGTTATAACTACCTTATAACTAGGGGGGCCCCTTCTTGTACTTGTCAGCTCCACTTCTTGGGCGAGTCGAGTTATCGCGTGGTGGCGGGGTCCTTTTCCTTTGAGGACCGGGACGTTTGGGGATGTTGGGAAGAGGGAGAGGAAGAGGGGGAAAACCAAGTTGAATCAGCTTCTTTGCACAACTTGTTTGAGAGGTTGCTTTTGTTGTTTAACTACCCACCTGAAGTTGAACATCTCGCCCCTGAAATGTCACCTTCCGAAAGGAAAGTCTGAGTAGTCTTCCAACCATCCATTTGCATGGGCTATGTTAAACTTTGGGGGTGTATTGGGTGGATATTTTGTGACTAATGAAGTGTTGAGGCTACAATGGAACATCCACCAAGTGGAATGATGTGTGGTGTGTGATGTTTTACTTGTTGCCATCTTATTCACCTCCATTTTGGGAACGATGTAGATGATGTAGGCACTTCTTTGAGAGATATAGGGGGCTGTGTACAAGCAAGTGAATGAGCTCACAGGACCTTCCGTTAACCACATGTTGATTATGTTTGTTATTACTTTTCATTATATCCTGAAATCTTCCTTGGAATATTCCACAAGATGTGGGTATACGGAATATTCCTCTTGAATTCACAACTGGATTCCTGAAACATATATTTGATTTCAGGCTATTTTCGGATGAAAGGAATTGAAGACGAAGGATGGACCCACTTTCAACTGACGCCGAAAAAGGGGGATTACCATCAATTGGTTCTGCCTGTTCAAACGAAGAAAATCAAGAAATCAGATTCCACAAAGTAACATATTAATAGCCTCTGTAAATTCCTGGGTCGAATTTATGTACCTGACTTTGGGTTTAGACGTCAGGGGTGTGAAGCTTCCATTCAGAAAAAACTGAAAACAAAAAACCAGGAACAGTCAGCAGACGACGAGAATGGCGAGAATGGTGGCTTGGGCGAGACCGAGGTGTCCAGGGTTTTTCCAATGTGATTGGGGAGTGGCCTTGGGTTACCTTTTTTTGAAGGGGATTGATACTTGGGCTTTAGGATGATATCAAACACTACCCTACCCATACCAGCCATGGGACTGGCATACTTACCTACAGGAAAACCATAAAAAATCAACCATCCATGTAGGTAAATATACCATACATAGATGGTATGAGCTTTTCTACCCCTTGGTTGCAGGAATTAAGAAATCCAATTTCAGACTTTTCACCAAGCGGTGGTTTCTGGAATGGGACCAATCTTTTTTTTTGTTTCCATGGGACTCATTCCTGTTTTTCAATTCCTATTTTTGGACGTCCACTTGGAGGATGGGCCCCCAGTTAGTAAATGGTTGGTAAATGGTGGAGTTGCTTCCACCATTTGTAACGATATAGTCTAACCCGACTTGCAGGACTTAAAACCCGCGAAAACTAACATGGCTGGCTGGAAAATTTTACCATGAATGAGTCGTCGAGTCTATTTCCTATTGAAAACTGGGGAACTGAGACCGGCTGCCGCTGGCGTTGCGAAACTCGCCGCCCGCGATTCGCAACTCAGAGTTCAGATGCTTTTATTTTAAATGCATGTGCACATTGCTTGGCATTACAAATGATATTCTTCAGTTCTCCTCCACAAGGGTCAGATGATTTTTGCAAGGTTGTAAGAAAGCAATTAGTCACACAGCTCAATTGTGGCAACCATGCAAGTTGTAAAGAACCCAGAAACACAACCAGGTGCTCGTTTTNATAACGACATCCGAACTCTGAGTTGCACATATCGGATGGCGAGTTTCGCACTGTCACCCTCACGGACTTGCACCCAACCCATGCCAATCAGTTGATCAAAAAGGTCTATGACTTGAAGTAACATGGCCCTTTGGCACATATGGTTCTTTCGGATGCTTTTTCCTACCTGGAGAAAAAGCATCTACACCATCAGCACTTGATGAAACTCACTTTGGTCCCTTGCGTTGCGGGTCTGCGTTGGGAACGCAGCGTTGTGCGTTGCGCGTTGCGGCGGGTCTAAGCTGGGGAACTTTTCCATCCAGTCATGTTATGTAGTAGTAGTTTTCAGGGGTATACTGTATACTAACCAACGGGTTGTTAACCACTTATCGGAGTCATGGGATGATCCTCCAAGTCATGCCACGGAAGGCCGGCGTCAAAGTCAGCGCTGTGCGAAAAATTGCGGCCGGGGGAGCCTATTGGGGAAACTGGGGATCATCCCAGTTAGTAAGTGGTTAGGATCACCCCCATGTATAAGCCATGAAAAGGCCGTTTGGAAGGGGAAGAACCCCAGTTAAAAAAACTTACTAACCATGGTTATTAACCACTTGCTAGCTGGGATGATCCTCCAAGTACCATCCATGGGACGAACAGTATATTTACCTACATGAATGGTGGATGTTTATGTTTTTAATGTCGGTAAATTTACTATCGTCCCATGGATCCTGTGGGTTTCATGATCCTGTGGGTTTCATGAAGCCCTAGACATCCCAAACCCTCCAGTCATACCTGGTGAGTGGGTGTTTGAAACCGGATGTCTAGGATAGGTTTGGGGTTGCCAAAACCCTAGTTAAAACAGTGGGTAAATCCCATAAGATCCATGGGACTGGCATATTTACCTACACCATAAAGATCAACCATCCATGTAGCTAAATATATTCTATCTGTTTAATGAAGGAAGGGAACCCGAACTTACCCGTGTTTGTAAGGGACATATTTCCCTCAAGGCATCCGATCATCCCACCTTTTGGAGATGATATGTTAGTTCCCAAGAGGGGTAGTAAAACCATATTGAAACCACCGATTTCTGGAGGCCATGATCTTGCCACAAGCAGGGGATTCCCGGATTCCTAAAGTCTACGCAGTTGTTGGCTTTAAGATACGTTTGACGATTTCGTGGTGCCGTTGGGGTTGAAGTGCCAATTGGCATCGGGATGGCAGACAAGCTTTTGATTGTTGAAATCGTCCGTACGGAGTCTAATCCTCATCTATACTGGAGAAATTCAATAGGAACCCTGCACTTCTAGCTAGTCTGTTGGGTAGTTTCACTGATTGAAGTAAGGTAAACTACTTGGAATCCTCTAACGTCAAGATGGAATTGGAAGCCTTCATCCTATGGAGGAGATTGGATTCTTACATGTGCTTTTCTCCTGACAGTCCTTCCCGTCAGTTTCAACCGGGCCCCGCCTTTGAAAAGAATACGTCGCGGTGTGACAGTCACACCGTCATCAGGTCCCTAGGTGGCTCTGATAGCTCACATTCTCATCTCAGGATGGCCCCTATATAAAAATCAACAAAAATCACCTGGGGTTTTGCAAGTTGTTTTTTTTTTCACCCATTCCGGAAGCATGTACCGTATATTTACCTACATTTGGTTGGTTTTTTCATGGTTTTCATGCAGGTAAATATACGTACCATACATTTGGTCAAATTATCGCGACCTCACACGACCTGGGCCCCAAAATGTAGCTGAGGAAGGGAATTCCCCTTATTTTGGGGAAATCTAGGTTGGTGAAATATTTTAAATTGCCTAGAATTTACAAGCCATGTAGTACAGGTCACTTGGAAGGGGAACAACCCTACTTAGGGTACCTATACTAATCCTGGTTATTCACCACTTACTATTCCTGGGATGATCCTCTAAGTACCCTCCAGCCAACGAGTTTACATCCCACCCAAAATGGGAATCTGGCCAGACACATTGAGTGTTTGGGTAGCGAATCATACTTAGATGTCCCCAAAAATGTTCGCAAATGGTTTGTAAATGAGTTGGTTATTTCACCTACTTATCAATGGGATATACTGGGGTTATGAACCACTGATCCTAACCTTTGATCCTAACTTCCTGGTGGCCAAAAAGACTGGCTCAACTGACTCGGCTACTTAGGTGGATACTGAACCCATGAAGCCTCCTGATTCAAATGCTCCACCCATTTCGGAGGTGGGCTTGTTGTTGTTGTTGTTGTTGTTGTTGTTGTTGTTGCTGTTGGTGGTGTTTATTTTTTGTTGTTGTTTCTGGTGTGTGTGTGTGTGTGGTGGTGTGTGTGTGTGTGTGTGTGGTGTGTGGTGGTGGTGGTGGTGGTGTGGTGGTGTTTTGTTCTTTTGTTTCGTTTGTTTTTTTAGCTTTGTTGCTTGTTAGCTTTTTTTTCTGGTTGGAACATGTCCTGTTTCTGCTTTTTTGTGGCCATGTTTTTGTTGCCGGTTTTTCGAAACGTCCAGCATTCTGCCGGCGGTTTCGTTGAAACGAGGTCTTGCATTCATGGGAATTTAAGGGGAGTAAGAAGCCCACCCTGCTTGGAGGATCATCCCAGGTGGATGGATTCGTGGTTAATGGGAATTAGGCCGGCTGTCACATCCCTGGAAAATTAACATGGAACTTGAGAATACGTCCCTGGAAAAGGAAGATCGTCTGCCAAATTCATCATTTTCAGGTTCTATGTTAATCTTCCGGGGTGTAGGGCCTAATTTCCTGGGGTAGCATTGGGGGGGCCCCCCTAGATTACCATGATGAACGGGACGTTTTGTTCAATTGAGTAGTGACCATGAGATCTATGCCAATGCATCATTCGCGACCAAAAATCCAGGTTATTTGCCGTGTGTGGGTGTTTATAGTTCACAGTTTTATAGAAATTATTGTAAGCCATTATAAAGATCCTTGTGAACATCTATGACCCATGTATGTCATATAATCCCATACCATCCATGTTTGGTGTATTTACCCACATGGATGGTTGATTTTTATGGTTTTTCTGTAGGTAAATATACCACTGTTTGGACGTGTTTTTTCATGAGACAGCTTTCAAAAACAAAACGATCTCATGATATTTTTTCTTGCATCAATTATGTTGGACTTCATTGGTACCCTGTCATGAGTGATTTTTTTTTGCCGACGCCAAACCGTGACCAGATGTGCGATGGAGAATTGCATGATGTCACAGAAGGAGCGGATTGTTGGGATTGCTGAGTTGATCGTCGGGGAATGTGTTTTTCACTCAAAGTGTTACAAGGGCAAATCATTGCTGTAACTACGGCCAACACCAAAAAAAGAAAACATGACGAAACATGTGTGGAAAGCTGTTGCTAATTTGTGGTGTGTGTGAATCCGGGTGGTGTGGATTGAGAGAAATTTTGTAGCACTTCAACGGGTCCAAAAGCCTAGAGAAGTGTTGTGACATGTTTTTGTTTTTTCGACATCGGAGTGACATTGCCGTCATTTTGAAGCACAAAAGAAATGACGCTACAATACAAATTAAAATCTGATGAAGGGTGACGAATGGAAGAGAAAGTATAGGAAGTGTTTGCGAAATCCCTCGTGCTTCGCATACATCGTTCTATTACAATATATCCCATTTAAAAAAAACACGTACAGCAGCTTCATGGGGTTTTATATGTTTTATTGCCAGTCCCAACATATCCCAAGTACCCCTGCCCATACCATCCATGTAATGTATGGTATACTTACCTACTAATTTCCCATACAACTCAACCATCCATGTAGGTAAATATACCATACCCTTGGACCCCAAAACCCATGAAATTAATTCAGGTTTTACACCCCCCAATATATGGGTTATACATGTTATACCCCCTAAAAATGAAGGAAACGGTGGGTTCCCATGGTACATGGATCCGTTGGAGGAGTGTCATGGCGCCGCATCACCAGTGCCGAGACGCCCATCGCCGCGGCGGAGTTGTTGATGGAGCAGGTCGTTCGAAAAAAGATGCCCAAAAAAAGTGGCGAAGCTGAGGTTATTTCCACCCAAATTTATCCAAATTTGTGGTTTATAATCAAAAAACATCATTTACTTCATTGAAAACTTGGTGAACATTTTGTTGGCTGTGAAATGTTACATATATGTTAATATGTTAAACAACCATTTATTTCAGCAGTTTGGTGGTTTCTTTAATAATTTGAAGGTTTTGACATCTGGTTGTTGGGCAACATTCACCTCCGCTGCAGCGAGGCGAATTTGTTCAATGGCTGGTTTTTACTGCTTCAGTAACCATAGGATGTTCATGGAAAAATGGTATATTTGCCTACATTTGGCTTAATTTTTATGGTACATGTAGGTACATATACTATACATGGTTCCTATGGGGTATTCTCAATTGTTGCACCGACAAACCATTTGAGACCGTATGTGGCGACGTTTTTTTGCTGAACTTAGGTAGTGATTCCTAAGTTCAAAGAAAGGATATTCCGCTTGATTTCACCCTGGTAAGTTTGATAAATGATTTGTGGAATGATTATGTTTTAACATATTTATATATGCATGCATGCCCTCTAATTTTGTTGTTAATAGTGGAATGCACATCAACTTACTTACTGGATGAATACAGAGTACAACAGTCCCAGTAGGATATTGGGTGTTTCCCTATACATGCTTGCGGATGCACCGGATGCTTTCAATTTTAAGTGATATGCGAAGTAACTACTTTTGAAAGTGCCAGGACTTTGGATATACTCCCTCTACGCAACAGTCAACAAGAGCTGAGGCTTTTGAGTTGCGTTTTGGTTGCCTCACTAAGTTTGGCAATAAATTAGGGCACAGACTCTCCAGGTATTCAACATTTGCAATACTAATATGAGTCATGAGTCAGTAGCCAGTAGCAGTACTTGGAGGGTTCATCCCAGTCAGTGAGTAATGGCTCGTGGACCTTTCTCGAGCCAGCCGGCTGGCACATGAAGTCGCCCCAAAAGTGGTGTACCGTTGGGAACTGTGTATAAAAGTTGTCTGGTTGGTGGTTTCAAATATTTTTTTTTCAACATTTGACTAATATTTTTCAAATGGGTTGAAACTACCACAACTAGTTGTATTATACTATTCTACATAGTTAAGATTTTGAGGTACCAAATGGACTTATGCAACGCATAGGAACCCCTATTTATAAGCCATACCATAGTTGCTAACTACTTACTAAATAGGATGATCCTCCAAGTAGTAGTAGTAGTAGTAGTAGTAGTAGTAGTAGTAGTAGTAGTAGTAGTAGTAGTAGGAGTAGGAGTAGGAGTAGGAGTAGGAGTAGGAGTAGGAGTAGTAGTAGTAGTAGTAGGAGTAGTAGGAGTAGTAGTAGTATCAGCAGTAGCAGTACTACTACTAGCAGTACCCATACCACCGATGGGACTAGAAAAATTACCTACAGGAAAACCATCAACATCAACCATCCATGTAGGTAAATATACAATCGTCCCATGGATGGTACTTGGATGTCCCAGGAAGTTAGTAAATGGTTAGTAAATGGGTTATAACCCCAATATACCCCATTTATAAGTAGGTTACAACCCATTTACTAACCATTTACTAACTTCCTGGGACATCCAAGTATGGGAGTAGTAATCATCCTTCCCTTATCTTCATCTGCGAAAGGCACAGGGTCCTGGCTCCAAAACTCCCGTCTTTGGCTTGCGTGCTGGAGTGTGGAAACTTCGCCTGCAGAAGATCTGAGTTTAAAACCGGGACCGGAAAAAATTATGTCCTATGGCTTGAACAAAGAAGTTATCTATTCCACAATTACTAAGTACTCAAGCGCCAATTATCATACATCAATAATACATGACATCATACATCTATACATGATATCAATGTCGATGAATTTCACTTTGTTGGTCGAAGTTCCGCCATTTTAGTGCAACACCCATGGCATGGGTGGATTTGGAACCGAACATCACATGTGGATCTGGGTAACCTTGATATGAGCGCTCACATGAAGCTCATGGATATCAAACCGTACCTTACAACCTTTTGGTTGTTTCCAAGAAATCTCCAACAGGACCTACTGAACGGACCCCTAAACCTGAGTATCTAATAGCTCTAGCAACTTCCTTAGGGGTCCGGTGGTAAGGTCCCATTCAATTTTTGATGGATTGTTACATTTGACAGTCTTAGGATGAAAGCATGAAGTCATTTTTTTTATCCCCAAACATTTCAGGTACCTAAAATGGTACTCACCTACAATTTTAAGCTGTATGTAAGGCTCATGTAAGGGAATTCCCACCCTCTAAAACAGCCTTACAAGGTACAGTGCCTATATTTTAGGTACCAGAATCCTTTGGTGATATTAGACTCGGAAATCCCATCTCAGCAGATAGGTCTTCCAGGTCAGAGAAGATATGGACGTTTTTACAGCACAGTGCAGAATCCCAAACCTACACAACCCAGATAATTGCGGTTTATTTTATCTAGATCGTTGGTAAATACCATAGCTGTTCAACCTACCCCACCCCCCCAAAAAAATATGGGCTTATTAGAGGCTTATTAATCATTGGTTTCCCTTAATAAGGCCACAAAAATAGTTTAGGATGGTTCAGGTACATACCTTTGGACCCCAAAACCCATGGAAAAATGCAGGTTTTGAGCAATATAGGTTATATGACCCCGAAGGAAATCGTGGGTTCCCATGTTTTTTTTGTGATTGGTAGATTTTCACCAGCCGGGCAGGTGATTGGGAGGTCCCGGGCAAACATGGTCATTTGCGTGGAGGGAATGACTCCAGGAGTGTGAATGGAGGAAACCACCCAACAATAAGGGTACCCCCAAATCATCGATTTTAATAGGGGTTTCCTTTATTTTCACCATCCATTTTGGGGGCCCACCCCTATTTTAGGAAACCCCCCACAAAGTCCCAGGTCCGAGGGAAAACTATAATTACTGTATATATGATCCCCTAAAGATCCAATCACCGAAACTGAGAATGGTAATGGCACCAACATACTTTGCTGAGGAGGTGTTCTGTGACACCCTAATCATCATCTGAGAATATGACTGGATTCCTAGGGATTAATAGCTATAGATTAGAAATTATAACCCTTAATTTACCACTGGGTTTTCTCTTGGTTGTTAAGCAATTTATTTTGCTAAGGTCGCTTGGACATTCGGAGGTTAAACTAGCACCATCATTTCATGCTCGTTTCATCCTCACTTTGACTGAGCCGAGGATTGTTTGTGGCGACGTTTCCTTACAGGCCTCCAACTGCTGGCCTATGCGAACGGAGGGCCATCCCAGTTTAGGATCACCCCTATTTATAAGCCATGGAATGGGCATTTTGGAAGGGGAATAACTCCAAAAATTGTGGACTTACGATCACCATAGTTGCTATCTACTTACTAAATAGGATGATCCTCCAAGTAGCAGCAGTAGTAGTAGGAGTAGTAGTAGTATCAGCAGTAGCAGTACTAGTAGTACCCATACCATCCATGGGACTGGTATATATACCTACAGGAAAACCATCAAAATCAACCATCCAGGATGTATGGGCAAGTTCCCGGCGGTTTGGAATTCCCCCCCAAGTGGGTGGTTTAGGATCAGGGCATCCCAAAATAATGCCCAACACATGTAGAAAAAAGGAATTATTGCATTTTGGCCAGATGTACAGTATAGCTATATTTACTATGGTTGATTGTTATTATACACGTAAAATGTAGGTAAATATAATGTGTTGATATGGGATGGAGGATTAAATATACATTGACTTGTGGAATAGGGGTTAGTTACTTGAATCCATTGCTGGTTTTTAGGGCATGTGCTTTAAATTATCAATGGGTTTACAATATTTATCCGTTTTTGCCGTGCCCTCGCTATCACGTGCTCTCCCCAACAAAATCAACTACAGTCCTTGAAACTAAAACAGCTAGCCCCTTGAAAATTGATGGTTAGAATTTTGAAATTTCCTTTTTGGGGCCCTCGGGCTATTTTCAGGGGGCGAACTTGCTGTTGGTTTCACGGAGTGTAAAACAAAAAATATCAACATCTTATAAGTAGGGTGAAAAAGACCCAGTTACTACCATTTATTTTCGGCCCTTTTTGAGAGGGTTATTTCACTCGATAAAATTCACGATGGATCTTAGGGACCCACCTTGTTACCACGGGTCAGTGATATGTCAGGTTTGGAATCCAACCACCCCAACACTTGACAGTTGGTAAATATTGGTAAGGATTATGACTCACTCCAATCAACCATCCATTGTAGGTACATATGCAATCGTAACATGGATCCGTGATGGGATTTATAAGGAAAGGTAACCTCCTGGGATTTTTGTTGCTGCTATTTCACCAGGTCGTTGGCCCACCTCGCGGTGAAGGATTGATTGGTGGCACCATGTGTCAAAGCATGGAGCAGTTTCTTGGGAGGGTTGTGCGGGAAACCTTGGGAAAACGCTTGGATACTACTTGGAGGATCATCCCATTTAGTTGAGAACCATGGTTCATAAGTCCCATAAGTAGGGTTGTTCCCCTTCCAAATGGCTTAAATTATGGCTAAAGAAAGGGGCTTACCAATCACGTACTAACTGGGGTGTTCCTCCAAGTAGGTAGTTTATTCCATTATATATAGGGTTGTTTTAAATCCCAATCAAATCCCAGGTGGTTGGGAATGGGATTTCTTCCATCAACAGCATGTCCAAAAAAAAGACTGGGCCCTAGACACACATATTTAAGTAGGGGATGCTTGGTGAAATAGCTCTTTACAAAATAAGGGCTGGAATTCTAGATTCCCTTCGGGGAGGCTGAAAGGATCGAAAAAGAAAAAGGGTTCCATGGAAGATTCACGGTGGATGTTTGGCTACCCTCTGGTAAACTAACATAGCCATGGAAAATCCCCCTTTTCAATAGGAAATACATCTTCAAAGGGTCCATTTTCCATTGCTATGTTAGTTTACCGGAGTGTAAATGGACATGTTGATTTTTCTATAGATGTACTGATATACAATTCGATGTCAATACTTCCTTTAAATACCCCCAGTCCCAGCAACAAAACAACTTGCTGGATGGCGATTTCAAATATTTGTTTATTTTCACCCCTTTTTGGAAATCTTGACTAATATTTTTTTAGATGGGTTGAAACCACCAACTAGCTTGGGTTATTGATGGGAAGTGGAATAGGTAAACTGATTTGCCACCAGTGATGCTGGGCCACCAGTGATGCTAGGCTAGTTGACCCCTTGGGGTAGTTGGGGAACCCAACGAGTCCTCATCCTGATAACAAAACTTGGAATCCCATGACGGATCCATGGGACTGGTATATTTACCTACATGGATGGTTCATTTTTTTTATGGTAAATGTAGCTAAATATGCCATACATGGATTTTATGGGAATTGGTAATGATACTGTTGATGGTTCAGAAATCCGGCTAGCCAGTTGAGGTTGGCGGTTTATTCCATTATTTACAGGGATTTATAAATCCCAGGTGGTTGGGAATGGGATTTCTTCCATCAACAGTATGTCCAAATATCAGACTGGGCCCCTTGTCACAAATCATGTCGATGGTAGCTTCACAATCTTGGCACACTTAGGATCATTAGGGAATTTACCCATACCATCCATGCATGGTATATTTACCTACATTTCCCATAAAAATCAACCAAATGTAGGTAAATATACAATACATGGATCCTATGGGTTAGGGTCAAGGTCTACAAGCAACTCGATGGACTATATATAAACACTTCAGAGGCGAGCCATAGAGAAGGCTTTGTTTCCGACAAGAAGTCGCTACCAACATCGACCTTCGACATAGCGAATCAACGTGGTTTTGTTTGGTTCACCATCCAGTTTTTTGTGTTTGTTTCGGTGATTTTTTACTTTCTACCATGGGAAATCACTATTAAACCACCATTTGGGGAATATGTTTATTTTTTTCCAAGCATCGTACGCAAATCTAAGCTTCGGTGGTTTCAATCCACTTTTCTTTTCACCCCGATGGGGGAATGATCCAATTTGACGAGCCTATTTTTTCAAGTGGGTTCGTTCAACCACCAATTAGATCCATCTTAGTCCAACTATTCAAAGGAAGGTAGCTGAAAAAGTTGTGCAAAGGAAGCTGTGGGAAAAGATACTTTTGAAAAGATGTGACCAGAATTTGGCCTTTTTTTTGGTAGAACACCAGTTGATAGGTAGTGGAGGGGGTGGTTTCAAATATTTCTTATTTTCACCCCTACTTGGGGAAGATTCCCACTTTGACTAATATTTTTCAGATGGGTTGAAACCACCAACTAGTAGTTTATTCCATTATATTTAGGGTTTCACAAATCCCAATCAAATCCCAGGTGGTTGTTTGGGATTTCTTCCATCAACAGCATGTTCATACAAGACTGGGCCCTAGACACACATATTTGGTATGCTTATTCGGTCATTAGCCTACAACGCATCAATGTTTATTGAGATTACTGAGATGTCAATGGTACTTAGTAAATCGATTCTAACCCTTATAGATGTAGGTTGTAAGTCCCGTCAATAGGTTATAAACCAGCTTACTAACTAGTTACTAACTTCCATGGACACCCTAATAGGGCTGATTTCACTGTAGAATCCCTGAATTTCTTTTCGCAACCGAGTTGTCTTTCCGTTTCTGTGGCAACCTCAGGCTTCATCAGATCGAGCGGCCTGAAGTACTGAATGATGAGCTTCAAAATCGCTACGAGGCAACGACCTGGCCGTTGACCTGGCCAACCGAACTGGATCCAACGGCCGTTGGTTCCCCTTAACCCCCATGGGTTGGAAGGTTGATAGCCAACCCCTGGATGAGATGATCATATGGTTTCTTGTATGGTATATTTACCTACATCTACCATAAATTTAAGCCAATGTATGGTCCCACGGATCCTATAGGTTTGAAATGGTGGAAGATGAAATTCCCTTAGCTTCCACTTATTCTAGGATTCCACAGAAATTACTTGTCATCATAATGCAGTTCAGTACATGATTATTTGCATCGTAAATCATAAGTTGTTTGCAAGAACTTACTATTTTATCACAGGTTTCTTGCCCTTAGCATCCAGATATCAAATTTCCAATTACTTACCCTAAATACCAGATACGTGTTTCCATATCCACTGGTGCGGGATTTCTTCCTCAATAGTAAGGGAACTCTAGTCAGCATCTACTCATTGCTTAGGTAATCCCCTATGCCTATACACATCAGCCCCTTTAAGTTCACTTGGGTTTTACTTGTAAGCCACATTATATTTGTCCACTGATAACACCAGGCGACCTAACTTTCGCCTAGTATAATTGTGTATATATAGTAGATATTCCATATACATTATGCATAAACAATATATATATATACTGTCTATATAATTATGATTTATATTCACACACTATATATACACATAAAATATGTATGACAAATATATATCCTTGACCTCCTTATGGTATCATTTTGCCCTTATGGCCAGCTGGTGATCCAACATTCTTCCCTCAGGGATCCACTGGTGTGGTGAGCACGAAGGGCTGTATCACACGAGACCGTGGGGTGGGTGCTGCTGGAAATGCCAAGGTTTTTTGGGGAGCGCTGGGAAGGGAGGAAGGTTGGTAAGTTTGGTAAGTTTATTCAGATTTTTCCAGTGTGTTTTTTTCAGTTGGTTAGGATCAGTGGGTTATAACTCCAATATACTCATCTAGGTGGTGGTTTCACATATGTTTTATTTTGACGAGCATATTTTTCATGGGGTTGAAACCACCAACTAGGTAGGTTTGGTAAGTTTATTCAGATTTTGTTCCAGTGTTTTTCTTTTCATGTGTTTCCCATGTGGTCGGTTTATTGTATTCATATCTTTTGGGGGTGATGTTAATTCTTCCAATGTTGTTTCTCAAGTTGAAAAGAATGCATCAATTTTGTAAGTTTGTCCCAAGTACCTTGGTTCCAAACACCTTGGGTTTTCAGGTTTTACTGGACACCAAAAAAGAGGTCTAAAAACACCTCAGGTGAAATATTTGGAAGACTAGGTTCATGTTGTTTTTTTCTTAGGGATTTTAATAGTTGACATCATCCCCAGGCGTTTTGTTTTCTTGGATTTCTCGCATCCAAAAATAGTTTTCAAGCAGTGATACTCCCCCAACCAAAAATATGCCGAAACAAATCACCCACCAGTTGGATCACTTCTAAAGATTCACCCACCTAGACATCTTTTGAATTTGCTTCCAACGTTGGAGATATGGATGTTTCATGCTTTACTGACTCAGTCAATGACTACCCTCCCGAAGTTTAACAGTTCGCCCCTGAAAATGGATGGTTTGAATATTTTTTCCTTTTGGGATGGTAACTTTTCAGGGGCTATGTTAAACTTCGGGGTTGTAACCTTTAAAATTTTGGAGGATTTCATATGTAGTAGGAATTAATAGTGTTTTAATTTTGATTTCATAATCCGAAATGGGTGAGTTTTATCAGTTTAGTCAACTGATCTGACTGGTTGGACGCGATGTTTTGTCTTCACTTTACCTCTTCGATTTGTGAACTTAGTTGTTTGAGGTCTGTTTGATGAATGAGATACGCGATATACATTGACACTACTATAAGATAGACAATACCACGGTTGATGGAAGAAATCCTTGCACCGGTTGATATGGTAGTTAATCCCATCATTTACAGGGTTTCATACATCCCGGGTGGTGCAGGATTTCTGCCGTCAACAGCATGTACAGTTCCTTTCCCACCCAAAACAGGTTCTGTGAACTTCTGTCATTGTATCATTTTCAGAAATTCGGATATATGCCGTTTCCACTGTTAGAATGCGAAGTCTTCAGGCGGCAAACCATGGCGTATTTCCACGTTTTCCAGTTGGTGTAATACAACAATGCCCTCCTAAAGTTGCTAAAGGATACTAAAGGGTTGAACAGGTTAACAGGTACCATTTCATCATAGTACAATATAATACAAAAATATTAAAGTTGGTACCTATAGACCTTATCTAAAAGTTACTTTAAGTTACTTCAAAATCTTCATGCGACCTTTTTGGGGTTCGACCTGCACGAGACCTCTCTTTTGGCGAAGGGCTCCTTGTTGTGTGGCGCAACTCCTCAGTCAGAAATTGGCTTCAAAACGGTGTGGAATCCTGGTCCGCGTTGTTGTGGAGCATCGTTGGATATCACGCGAGAGCTTCACCCTTACAAGAAGCTTCCACTTGGATATGTGGGTGTAACTAGCGATACATCCAGGTATAACATGTATAAGACTTGCGGGGCCAAATTGGTGTGCGTGAGGCATTTTTGGGGGTTGAGCAATTTGATTGAGTTTAGGAGAACTTGTATTTTGGACCCAAAGCTGATGTTAGTTCAGTGTTGCACAGCAAAGAAATCTTGGGCTGCATTTACTGTACATACATATATATATATATAATATATATTTATATTTACATATGTATACATATATGTATACTGTAAACTGTATGTGTTTTTTGCCAAAAGAATCATTTCAATCATTGGTTTCATAGCAAGGACCTTGGATTTTTACCTTAGATTTTACCTTTGACTCTTGAAGTTGAGGGAAACTTTTAGTCCCAAAGGGGCCCTGAAACTTGGGGAAGATGATTCCCATTTTGACGAGCATTTTTTTCCCAATGGGTTGGTGAAAAACCACCAACTAGGTAGTATCTTTTAGTAACCTTTCCCTGTGACAATGAACTTTTAAGAAGATCACTCCGCAGACTCAAATAAAGTGTTGACTTAGATGTGTTGTCGCATTTGGTTTTAACATTAAGAAACAGGTAGGGCTGTAGAAACATCAAACAGTGTTATATCAACATCGAATCAAACCTTATAATGAAGGTCCACAGTCATCCTGTGTTATGTTTCCTCTCAATTTTCTGTTTGTTTTCCTCGGTTTCCCTCGGCCAGTTTCCTAGGCCAGCATTCTCTACAGCACCGGTCTTATGACAAAGGCGGGGAAGTCATGTCTTCCAGGTACCCGTGTAGATTTCCCCATAGGATCCATGTATGGTACATTTACTAATAGATAAACCAAATGTAGGTAAATATGCCAGTCCCATGGATGCTTTGGGTTTGTATATATGTTTGAAGTTATTGTAGTGTTGTTTAATATGCTTTTGGCCATGGATTTATTTATATGTATATTTATGTAGCGTTGCGTGTAACGATTTCATTACTGGAGTTGGGCGGTTGGTCCTACTGCTGAGTGAGGGCCAAACACATTTGATGGATTGCGTTGAAATGCTAGCCGCTAGAGAAACGAAGATTCAACCTCAACTCTATTATGAAGGTGTACACCCTAGAAAACTAACTGCTGGAAGGAAAAGCATCGGTTTTTTTTGTTCCAGCCGTTAATTTTCCAGGAGTGTATCTTTAGGTCATTTCAATCATTCAACGTCCCACAATTTTCTCGCACCATGTGTAAAACGAACGCCAGGGTGGTAGCATCACGTTGGAAAGTCCATCGGGATCTTTCACTCAAGCTACTTGGGTTGTGATGATTGGAAGCGGACCTGTAGATGGTCCAAGAGTGAGGATCCGTATTAATCAATGGTTAGGAACCAGGTTGTAACCCTAGCATGTGTAATTGATTGATATAGATGCTTAGGAAGCAGGTTGTAACCCTAGTATACATTATTTTCTCAGATTTTTGAAGTGGGTTGTAACCTGATTACTAACCATTGCCTAGCATTTAGGTGACATTTTAGCAGGGTGATGTACACCAAACTTTGGGGGTTCACAGATCTGGTTTGTGCCGGTTTCCCCGTGATGTGGGCCTTACTCGAAAGGTCTTGAGATGTCTTGACTTCCTGTATCTTGCAGGGTTGTTGTAGCCGGATGATTGACAAGGATTTATTAATTTAAGATGCACCCCCCGCCACAAGGTTCCAGTCATTCCTAGGATGTGTATTTACCGGGGATTTCAGCTTATCTAACTCATTTGCCAGCGGTTGGGAAGTTGTTTTGCATCCCAAGATCTATTGTTATCCATGTATTGCATACCTGGCAATTCTGCTGGTGGCCTTTTTGGGATGGCGAAAACGTGACACTGTCAAAGGTTGCTGGTGACCTCCAACGTTTTGGGGATTAAAAGGTAAACGTTCACTTTGATGGTATGTCCCTTTGGACCCCCAAACAAAATTGAAAACTGATGGTTTTAGGCCCTAAGAATATGGGTTATAAATGGTTATAAGTTATAAACCCCTAAAAAATGAAGGAAACCGTGGGTTCCCATGGTAGATGTATACCTTCAGGAATCCAAGGAGCCATGGAACTTCGAAAAACCAAGTTGGAGCCTTGGATTTTTGTGTTAGAAACAATCCCACGAAAAAAAGTGGAGTCCAAGTCGTAGAATTTTTTTGAGAAAAAAGAGGTACCCTCCAGGGGATTAACATATCCCACCTTGGGAAAAGGAAAATCATCTTCAAAATGCCATTTTGGTGGGATATCTTAGTTCCCTGGAGGGTACATAATCCCTTGTCTTCCAAATACCTGCTGAGGTTTGGTCTTTTGGGTAGGTTTTTTTGGGTCCAAATACTTCCTCGCAAGGTGTTTGGAGGCCTGGGGAAGGAGTTTCTTTGCAAAACATCTGCAAATATATGCACTACTGTTGATGGTTCAGAAATCCCGCTAACCAGTTGAGGTTGGTAGCTTATCCAATTATCTACAAGGTGTTATACATCCCAGGTGGTTGGGAATGGGATTTCTTCCATCAACAGTATGTCTTCAAAAACAGATGAAAAAAGTCCACCAAAGTCCCAAAGCTCCTTTCGGAATGTTTCGAATTAACTATAGGAAGTTTTAAGAATTAATGGATATTGGGTGGGTCGATACATCACAGATGTCGAAACTTGTCTGACATGTCAAGTGAAAGTGAAAGATGTAGTTGAATCAATAGTTCAATTAAATCAGTTTCATATATTTATATTATATATATATATATATTTGAATATCTTTGTATAGTTGAATATCTACTTACACTTATTAAGTATATTGCTCAGGTGTAGACCTGATGATTTACCCAAATTTTGATTGGAAACTTTTCCTTTTCCACACCCTTGGATGCCCGGTTTTTCCCACAGGTATGGCGTATTCGCGAACTTGAGGACTGGTCAACTTGACTCCGATGCCAGCAACTTGATGAAACGACCCAAGGTTGGCAACTTACCCTTATGAGATACTGACAGCCAAAAATTGACACAGGTGAAAATTGCCATTTTACCATTTTGGTTATCATGTATTTATCATTTTTGTTATCATTTCCAGAAAAATGGGCTTGGTTTTGTAAGAAACGGAGATGTTTTGTTTACGGATGTTAGTATACACCCCTGAAGATTAACATTTTGCACATAATTTCCTAGAGGTTTGGTTCAGATGATTTTCCTTTCGAAATTGGTGAGGGCTGTAGGTTGCAGCCATGTTACATCTTCCAGGGTGTATAGGATTTTATCAACTCTTCCGGTCTCACCCTCCCCATCGAGTTTCCCACGATTTTGTTTCGAAGATTTCGGTGAACGAACTCAACACAGCGAGGTTTCAACAGCCCCGAAGTTTAACAGGAAACTCCCCTAAAAAAGATTGTGGGACTGGAAGACAAGCCTTTCCTATTGGGTTTTGGTGACTTTTCAGGGCAAACAGTTAAACTTTGGGAGGGCATATTGTTGTGAGAGATGGGCATTCTGGAAATGTTGATTGATATTTGAACAAACCACGAAAAGGCAGCAAACTTAAACTATGACTTGTTGTTTTCGTGTTTTGCCACACATAGCCTATGTAGTGAGAGCTGGTGCTAGGTATGTCAAAGTGCCAATGCTGGCAAATTTATGATAAGTTGATACATGCTTCATCCTGATCCAGAGGCGTGTCACTGAGATTGATGTATTACTAGTGATGTCAATATCCATTAAGCAATGATTGAATTGACATCGGACAATGATACTCTTGAATTAAAGGTGAGTGTAGTTATATGTGATTCAATGATATCCAATGAAGAATACAACTGGTCCATGACATTTACAAGTTATGATATTAATAGTAATAGTAGTACTTTGATTTATATTTGGATATATAGTTATAATAGTGATATTCACCTGTAACATTCCGTTACATTTGTTTACCATTTATTTCACCATGTTCCATGTTGATGAAATACTATCGGTGTGGCCGTATCGCGTTGGCCTTCCAAGTATACCAACCGGCTGTATCGATGTGTAAACAGATTCAAAACACCCAAACCTGAAAAGCACGACGAACACCTCAGAAGGTATGTGGAAGCTTGCAAGGTTCACGGTAGCAAGATAGATAGGTTCTATGTTTCCAAAGAAGTTTCGCAAATAGGTCCGTGAGTGGTTCGCAACCCCCATTTATAAGCCATTTAGGCCATTTGAAAGGGGTCCCACAAGCCTATCCTTAGGGGACTTACGATGGACTTACGAAGCACGGTAATGGGATGATCCTCCAAGTAGTTCCAAAAGAGGGGTTGTAACCTTCAACCCTGCTTCTATCCCTAGGGATACAATCACCTTGTGAGAATGGTAATGGTACCTAAATACCTTGCTGAGGAGGTGATTACACACCCCAATCATCATCTGACAAGGTGATTGGATCCCTAGGGTATCTTAGTATCCTGAACATCCCTGGACTTATTTCCATCAACCTACTCATTCATCAGCTGGCACATCCCTTACGCATGATGGCAAGGCTTGAACTTTGACTCAAAACTCAATAATTAGGGGAAGAGGAATTTCATTCCCACAGATGTATGGGCCTCCATATACTCTGACCTTGGTGATTCGGTGGCAGTCCCACAAGAGATGAGTGATCTGTATCAGTGGGTCCGTATTCGCATTGATATGGACAAGTATGCCCATCTCAAAATCAGTTTTGAGAAGGCTGTGGCAATGGCGAAGTCAGGTGATCCTGACATGAACCGTTACCTTGGTATCAAGAACAAATATGGTAAGGTGGAAGGTGACACTCAGGCCTTTGACCTGGCAAGATTCTTGATGAAGATCAAGTTTGTTGGGACCAAGAAAGGTGGATACACTCATGTGCTGGTAGACTAGTGCGGTAGTGCGGCTCCGGCCATCAGCTATATGCATCGAAAAAATTAACCAACGGAAAAGCATGTTGTGTTTCTATCAACCATGCTTTCCAAAACAAACATCCATTGATTTTGTTTTGGCAGGACAATCCTTTCGACAGTCCGTCTCTGCGTAACTTGGCTGAACAAAAAATAGTCCAGGAAAAAGTGATAGGAAAAAGGTTTCTATCAACCAGGGGGGGTCATTCAATTACCTTACTATGAAGGGGGATCAAACAATGCAAATGTGAGGTGATTTTGAAGGATTTCCCCTATAATACTGCCTGGTTTGGGTTGGTAATAGAATGACCCCTGTCAACCCTAAGTATACACTACCCCCTCAAAACTGGCATCATTTTGAGGACCCTACCCCTGCTGTACAGGTTCATTCACCCTTCCATTGGAGAGTCCAATCGTTGATCCTTACGGAAAGGTGATAGCCAATTCTTGTTTGTTCTACCCAGAAGCTGAAACCAAAATTATCTTTGGTCAAATTGGAGCGAACAAATGAAGAAACTGTATTTTTTTTGAGCACGGATGTTACGTGAAAATCAACAAGACATGGCCGTTTAACGAGCCCGTTTTGTTGTCATGATGAGTTGACTTATTGTGAAGAGAGCTACTCGAGAATAGCCACTGAAACATCGAGAATTGGAAGGTTGTATTTCCATGCCCATACCATCAATGTAATGTATATTTACCGTTCTTTACCTACATTCGGTTGACTTTATGGTGACTGTAGGAATAATGAATATACCACACATGGATGCTTTGGGATGTATTTCCTATTAAAAATGGTGTTTCTCCAGCCATTCTCCATTATGTCAGCACAAAGGACCATTGGTACGGCGGTCCATACTTAACACTTGTTTACCCAGCTGCCCGTAGAGCGTAGCTTGCAGGCTGCTGTGACACAACTATCAAGCTGTAAATGATATGATTCTGTTACACAACCCGGACGACTTACTGTTTGTTGAATTCCATCGAATGAAATGTAGGGGCACCACATTCCAGGACGTGTTGCTCTTATCATGTCACGGTGTCTAATCTTGAAATTAAGGGCCCCAAGTATCCAGTGGTTACTTACTTCCAGGGGATGAGTTATATTTGGAAAATGTCTACCATTCTTGAACTGTGTGTACTGTACAGTATCAAAACATTCTTTGATAAAACTTGGATCTACCTCCAAAAACCCAGGATGCCGATGCTTCATGTGGCTTAATTACATGAGTCACGAGTAGTATAGTAGTTGGGATCCCTCCGGCACCTAGAAATGTACCATGTCATCAATATGTCATCCATCATGGCAGTGGGGTGGGAGGTTTAAGGGTTTATTGTTACCATTGGTTTCCCTCAATCAGGCCGTATTTATTAGGCCTTTATTTTTAGGGTGGTACGTTGGGGGGGTTGACTAGCCATGATAGATCCAAGAGTTAGACCTTCCTTTTGCTCAGTCACGGACCTCCGAAAAAAACGCCGCAGATCCATGGTGCCACAAAAATCCATCGGTCCATAAATTATCGGCTAAGGTGCGTCACGGAAGGTGCCAACAGGCCAAAGGGAACAATATTTTTTTGTTTCAGGCGTTGATGGCTTTGAACGGATTTCAATTGTATGATCATACCATAGGATTCATGTTTGGTATGTACCAGACATGTATCCTATGTATGCCACACATGGATCCTGTGATTATGTTGCACGATTATTCCATTGGAATCCATCGAACTGAAATAGTCACAGTCTTTTTAGACTACTATATCATACTAAATCTATGATCAGTCCAAGCCTGATGGCCAATATATGAAGAATTGCACCCATGCCAAAAAGGAAAATAATCTCTTGGCATACTGTTGAATCTTCAGAAATCTTGCCAGCACCACAGTTTAGAAAGATAGTTTCTCCCATCATTTAAAGACCTTTTAATGAATATGATGTGATATTTATTTTTGGGTGGTTGTGTGCGATTTCTTCTATCAACATTCTGGTACCTTGTCAAGGGCATCATTTTTAGGGCTGAAGAGGTATCTCTTGAATGTATTCAGAAAGGCCTGTGGCAACACTTTTCTAAAATTTAAAAGTTGTTTGGGGTTTATAAGGATTTTAATATAACTCTAGAAAATGAGAAACTTTCTTGTTTTTAGCAAAAGTTCTTTTTTTTCTTTTTTTTCCTTTTTTTTAGTTTTGTATTTTTGTTTTTTTTCTTTTTTCTTTTTCAAACAAAAATGCAATTTTAGTGTTTGTAATTTACAGGGATTGTATGTTTTTGTAAAAGACATGTTTTCAAACTGAAGTAGCATGCAAAAAAAATAGAAGTTTCTTGAAAGAAGCCGAGCCAACCTGTGTATTTGGCTCAAGAGGCAACAATAGCTGCCCAATGGCACAGGTGCTCAACATAGAGGAAGTGCTTGAAGCACTGAATGTTGCAGGGCCGGCAGATCCCGCAAATGCGGGTGATGGCCATGCCGATCATGTTGCACAGCCAGGAGGGAGAGGGAGAAGAAGAGGAGGCAACCGAGGCTGTGGCAGGGGCCGTATAGAGGTCGGGGCCGTGGGTCTGGTTTTGGTGACCCACCGGGTTGTGGAAGAGGACGGAGGGTGGCCAAGAAGATGGCGAACAAGAGAACAGAGCAGCAAGCTGCTGCGTACAACCGATCTGGTCGAGCAAGGACGAGTGATCGTCGGTTTCTGGAGTCTGGTTCTTTAGATGGGAGAAGGCCTACAGGGCGGGGCGCCTGAAAATGTTGGACTCCAGAAGCAGTGCTTCGATCTGCGTTTTCTGACAAGAAGGGGGCCTATCGCCAGACAGCTTCTCAAGTAGACGGTGCTGGGCATATGCATGCGGGCGGCAGCAGGTTTGTAATTGCTGGAGCGACAGTTTCTGGGCAAGAGAAAGGGTTCCAGGAATGGAAAGATACATCTCAAAGCGATGGCTTCCTTTGTTTCGTTCGTAACATGATGTTTGATGAGTCCAGCTTTGAGTTGCGGCCTGCAGGGCGGGGAGCTTTGGAATCGCATTCCATTTTAGGCTCTCATGCCCAAAGCACAGGAATCACCAGGAACCAAGAGGTGTTGGATGAACATTTGATTCTGGTTCCAAAGTCTTTGTGTCCAACGAACTCGTCCACTAAATGTGGCGAGCTTTGAGTGCGGATTCAGGCGGATACGATGAGGCGTTGAGCGGCTTACGAAGCGGGTTCGTGGCAGTCTTAACCACATG
>DF241938.1:28641-66837 GCA_000507305.1 Breviolum minutum Mf 1.05b.01 | reverse complement strand
ATAATTATAATAATATATATATATATAAATATAATATTATATTATTATTTTTTTTATAGAATATCAAATTCTTTTAATTTTATTTTTTAATTATAATAAATAATATTTCTTATATATTATAAAATATAAAATTATCCTAAATAATAATTAATATATATTAATATCCTTTATTAAAATATATCAAGATATATCAAGATATTTAATTTTATAAAATATTTCAATTATTTATTTCTATAAAATCTAAATTCATCCTAAGTAAGAACATAAATTTTGCAAAATGGGATATATAAAATTTATAAAATGGGATTATAAATCAGCATTTTGTAATTAAAAAGCACTTGCATTTTGTAAGGGATTATTCTAGAGGGATTTTTTTGTATTAATTCATATTATTTTTTCTAACTTATATTATATTTGATTGGATATTGCCGTAATTGCCGATGTTCTCGGGTGCCATGCCCAGACATCCAGCATTTTTGCGAACTTGCATTTTTTTTTAAACAAAAATCCAGCCGTTTCACTTTCATGTAAACCACCACAAAAACCCACAAAAGATAAATATCATAAGGGTTACGCATAAGAAAACCCTCGCAACTTGAAAAAAAAATTATCTGCAAAAGGCTGAAAGGTCACATGCCCATGCCCAACCAATTGGGACCTTCAGGTGCTACAACTACTCCCCCAAAATCAGTCGAAAGTTTTGCCTGTCTGGACACAGAAACATCCAGCTCCAGCTGCATTTTTTAGATCAGACCGGCTATGTTGTAAGACTTACTATGGAAAAGGAGTAGTACTACTAGTATCTATTGTGTGTCTCCCTATACCAATCAATATTTTTTTCTTCCAATTGAATTCTTCTATTGATTGCTTGGATTATTTTGTGAACCAATTGTTTGTGGTATGAAATCTATGGTATCAAGAAAGGAAGCGAGCTTTTCCAACCTTCCAAAAAAAAAACACCAATGGCTGCCCGGGCCAGCCCATTCCATGTAGGCAGTGAAACAAGCGCACGGAAAAATGCTCAAGACTCCGGCCGCTCAAGAAATTTCCATTTGGAACTCAAGGAGACACTTTGATGATGTTAAAACCAAGACTTGCAATTTCAAGGTTTAGAACCTTTATGGATTTATAGTCCGATATGATACAATTACTGCATGGTACATAAATTTACTTTTAGTTGAGAGATAATGACTTCGTCCTTTCGTTAACTAACATAGCTGGCTGGAAAATCCCCATTTTCAATAGGGAATACATCTTCAAAAGGTCCATTTTCTATTGCCATGTTAGTTTACCAGAGGGTAATCATTGATCATTGATACAAGGTGGGCCCCCTACCAGCTATAACTGGGTTGAAATAACTCCTATAACTAGGGTGAAATAAGAACAGTTAGCCACTTATAAGGCCATTTATAGGGGCCCCATAACTCCACTTATAACTGCTGTGCGGGGCCCACCTTGTGGTCCAATATGTTTCCACTTGATGGCTTGGAGGCTGAGCTAAAGTCGTCGCCAAATCAGTTGTCTTCCGCCTGAAACCATGGTGAGTGCTGCGAGAGATGGATTTCCATATGGGAAAACATGGAAAATATATTCAGCATGGCTCAATGTTAGTGGATCATCCTCAATAAATCATGTAGTGATAAAATATATGCACCACTAAAATATATAACTTTCAACCATTAATGCTCTAACCTCCTATGAGAGTATATGGAGGGAGAGGTCATTATTATATATAAACTATCGTGAAAAAAGACATGGATTGCCATGTCTAAGATTGATTCGTGGAATGGGGCCCTAATAATTTCGTGAGACCTTTTCAAGTTGGTGGTTGAACCAACCCATCTGAAAAGTATGAGTCAAATTGGATCATTTCCCCAAACATTCGGGGTGAAAATAAAAACTATTTGAGTTGCCACCACCTAGTTTTGGTTCGTACCCGCATCAAACCAGTATTTTTTTTCAAAATCTGTTCCTAGAGTCCCTGAGATATTCTCAACACAAAGGTCGCCTTCTCCCATACACAACCTGGTTGCTTCAGGAAGGCAAGTAAGCAAATGTGAATGTGTGTGTATCATATATTTATATATTTGTTTTTTCAATATATGCAGAGGTATATACATACTTTCTATATACTATACACATGTAACTGTACCTACAATGTGCATGTATATATAATGAGNACCCTACAAATTTCTCGGGTCCGAATGCAAACCCCGGGTTTCCCCGTGACGTGGGGGAAACTCCCGGGTTTTTCCGAAAGATCACGGGTCTGGAGGAAAAACCCGGGTTTTTCCCTATTTGTTGAAAATTCAGGCCGATGATCACCGATGATCTGGAAGAATAACCAGTTAACAAAATTCGAACCACAATTCGGACTATAGATTGAAGAAATTATATGCCACGTTTTAGTTTTTTCATTTTTTTTCCCGGAAAATGTCGGGTCGGTTTAGCAACCCGTGACGAACCCATGATTTACCCGTGACGGACCCATGATTACCCCGTGACAACCCGTGATATTTCCAAAAAAAACCCGGGATTTTAGGGGAAAACCTGGTAATGTCCAACCCGTGATTTACGCGTGACAGACCCGTGATTTACCCGTGACAACCCGTGATTTTTTCACGGGTTCGAATGTGCCCCCAATACATTGAAAATTTTTGGGGAATTTATGCTTGATGACAATTTACAATATCCATTCTGGACATCCAAAAAGGGAATCGTTTTCAAAATTCAGATTGTGAATCGAAAAAGGTATGGGAGGGAAAACCCGTGTTTTTGGAAAAAAACGGGTTTTTTCCACAAAACCTGGTTTTCCGGGGCGAACCTCGGTTTTACTAGCAAACCCTGGATATTTTAAAGGTTTGGAAGCTCAAGGTATGTATATATTCGCGGTGTATACATCCTTCTGAATATTTTGTTTGGGCACAGTTCATCCTGCAAGCTGTTTGAGCTGACCTGTTGCCCTTGCTATTAGCTGAATCCCCAACACAAAACAACCTAAAAGGATCCTTTAAAAAAAAGAGGGTGCAATGATACTCTGGTTGGTGGTTGAACCAACCCATCTGAAAAATATTACTCAAATGGGAAATCTTCCCCAAATAGTGGTGAAAATAAAAAATATTTGAAACCACCACCTAGTACTTGATCAACCTGTCCAAGACATATAATATGGTGTCCCTCAAAAAACTAACATGGCTAACTGGTGAATATCACCATTTTCAATAGGAAATACATCTTCATTCATGGTGGGGTTTCAAGCCAGTCATGTTAGTTTCAGGGAGGGTAACCTGGTAGGACGCTACATCCCAAACCTCAGCGGCCGCCGCAGCAGCAGCAATGGCTGCAGCAACATGGTCCTGAAATTCACGGCGGGGATATGCGGGGATGGTGTGTTTTGGTTGGGAGGTTCTAAACCCTGGAACAAAAAAATATGGAACACGTCATCACGGAAGTTTACACTCCCTGAAACTAACAGGAACTTCGGTTTCCTCAAAATAGGCCACTTTAGGCCCCGATTTTGGAGCCACGAACATCTTTCTGGTCATGCATTTCCAGGTGCGAACTGTTACTTTCAGGGAGGTTCTTTTAGATACTTTTAGGTGTTCCAGCCGTTGATCTTCTGGGGGGAAGAGCAAAAAAACAACCAGTCAAGCAACCTATGTATATTATATACATGGAACCTCTGATTCTATACCTGGAACCTCTGATTATATACCTGGAACTTCTGATTGTCCTCTTTTTTTTTCGCTAAAAAAAACACTCAAACACCGCGCTTTTCAATAAAAGCAAGGGTCGTTTGGGTTCCAGGTATGTGAATACCAAAGTCTTAGACGTGAAGGGTATTTCATTGGAAGTCATGGAAGAAATAATGGAACCATCACTCTGGACAAGTTCGTTGTCGATTATTTTGGTTGTCCCCCGCCACAATCAAAGTCATCTCCATAAACATCAAATGTCACTACCACTTCACTGAAAAACATGCTTGTCAAATTGGATCATTTACCCAACAGTAGTGGTGAAAATAAACACTTATTTATCTTATTTGAAACCACCACCCAGTAAGGGTGAAAGTCTAAAACATGTTTGAAACCACCACACTAGAATAGTTTGAAGTGGTCTATGATGTTCACATGTTGCATCCCTCATACTGCCTTTCAAGTCTTTTAAAACAACCAACAAATCAACAGTCATCAATCCAAAACAGGAAAACAAATTGATCAAAACGGACTGAAACTGAGCATTTTCTTTGTTATTAAACTGTTTTTCCAAATTTCCATATGTTTTTACCACTCAAGCTTCACCAGCTAGCAGTTTCACGAAAAAAAACAACTGTCCGAGTGGTGAATCATATGTACCACCTGTATTTTTTTTGTTTCTGGCAATTTACCTCGGTGCTTCAAAAAACTCTGAAAACACGATCTACTACACGGTGGGCCCCGGATGCAGTTATAAATGGAGTTATGGGGCCCCTACAAATGGCCTTATAAATGGCTAACTGTTCTTATTTCACCCTAGTTATAGGAGTTATTTCAACCCAGTCATAACTGGTGGGGGGCCCACCTTGTACTATAGGCAAACCAATATACCTGAGGTCATGAATGGTCAAACACAACCCCCACCTAAAGTACTGTTTTTTTCCTAAGCCCTGATCATAAGGCCGGAAGGCCGGCTATCTGGTACGGCCAAGGGGGAGAAGGGGTTAGGTTGACCAGCCATAATGAATTCATGGCGTTTGTTTTTGTTTTGCAATTGTTTTTTGCTGTTCTGCATCTTTTGTTCCCTGATATTAATGCAACTTAAGGGTGGCAGTGGAAACACATGTTCAAAAGGAATTATACGTATATATAGACATATGAGATATGAATTCCAACGCAGGGTTGGAGTTTTACCAAAGACGACCTTCAAACATTTATAAAAACTTAAAACCACAATAACACCCAGCGGTTCTTTCCATCACTTTATCCAACACTGGTCCAACCTTCCCCCTGAAAAGTGGCCGATCGTCATAATTCGTCTAGCAAAAGATCGGGAAAGCAAGCCAAAACAATCTCAAAACCAAGCTGGACCCGGAGGTCTGCAGTACTTGGATGTCCCAGGAAGTTAGTAAATGGTTTGTAAATGGGCTACCTTCCAGGGAATTAACATATCCTACCTGGGGAAAAGGAAAATCATCTTCAAAAGTGCCATTTTTGAGGGATATGTTAGTTTCCTGGAGGGTATATCCTACTTATAAATGGGATGATATATTGTTTTTTTTCCCCAGTTACCAACCATTTTACTAACTTCCTGGGACATCCAAGTAGTCCAAGTGGCAGAATGTGCTTTCTAGATCCTGTCATCGTACTTGGTACCAGTTGATGGTTTGGAAACTCTTGACACCTACCCTAAGAATCCAGACCCCTCCCTAGACTAAATCCCATCCCCAAGTCATAGGATTGTGGATATAATGATATAATCCCTTTCTTAGAACATATCTGGATCCTTAGGGTAGTTGTCAATTTTGCCTTTCACTTCTCCAACTGCCCTTATATATAACCTTAAAAATATAACATGCTTCCAGAGCATCATCACCTTTCCGTTCACCGACCCCTTTTCACCATCACACCCCATTTCTTCACCCGAAATCAAAATTCACACCCATCTTTCTCATTCATTATCCATCCACCTCCGCAGGCACGTGCAAGAAGTTCATGTTGGAAGCATCCACAATAACATCTTCACCATCTTCCGGATCGAGCGGAGGTAGATCCAGCGGCAGGGTATCAAATGGCAGCTCGAAGGGAGGTACCAAGTCAAACCTGGCCGGTGACGTGACCCGGCAGGCTGCGGTTTGCCGTTTTTTTTTCAAGAAGAAGCTGCTACAAAAAATGAAGCACTCCAAGGAATTTCACAGACATATATCCCAAGAAACGGGAGGAAGGATGGAAAAGGAACATCTTCTCAAAAGTGTCTTGGGAGGAACTTTCACATATCTCTTAGTTTCAGGAAGAGATTACTTTCAAACGAATCTTCCTACACAAAAAAACGACAACAACAAACTTTCCTGCAAAAATATTTTTCCTGTTTGTTGGATATCATGCAGAAAATTCGCGGGTTTCAACGCCAGCCATTCTTAGCGGGTTCGGAGACGAGTGACTGTGTGTTGAGCTGCTCCCAAGATGTTTCACCTGGCGACAAAACGGACGTCGGCGAAATTTGATGTCAAGTTGGAGAGGGAAGTTTGATGGAAACAAAAGAAAGTTGGTCGTTTATCCCATCATCTGCAAGGGTTTCATCCAAACATCCCCAGTAAGCGGTGATGCATATTTTCTACTAGTAGGTCGTGGTTTTTTAACCAACCCATCTGAAATATATATGCTCGTCAAATTGGAAAACTTTTACCCCAATTTTTGGGGTGAAAGTGACAAATATTTGAAACCACCACCTAGTGAAACATTGCGTGCTTAAGTTGGGATTTTTTAAATTCAAACCCAGAAACGAAACACAAGATGTGTGTATTTTACCTCACTTTGCCAACCAAAAAACCTGCGGTTTTTGCGTTTGCGGGTGTTTTAAGCTCATACGAAACATGCCGGAATTGCTGGTAGGCACAATCAATGGGACACCTTCAGGTAGTCCTCAGGAAGGAGCTGAGTGGTACCACAGATGTATGCGCACACCACCTTACATATCAGCCGATTAGGACATGTTAGGACCTTAGAGAATTCACTTCATGAGAGAATCATATCGTTACACCCCCGAAGATTTAACATAGAACCTGAAAATGATGGTTTGGTTCAGATGATTTTTTCCAGGGGGCCCATATTCTCAGCTTCCTTGTGAATCTTCCGGGGTGTACTCAAAAAAACAATCTAGTTTTATCAATCGTGCTATTCTCGGCAATCTCGACCTTCATGGATTACATCATGTTCAAAACAAACCACCAAGCAGCAAGATTACTGGGATTCTGTGTACCTTGACCACTCCATGGAATCACAGTGATCAGTTGACCCACTACTCAAAAGGTGACATGAACTGGTTGACTCATCCTGGTTGCTTCAAAAAGGGATTTTGATGATTTCATGGCTTATGAAATCATCCCGGATTGATAACTGGGTAGTTTTTCATCCCCTAGATTTTCAGCCAACCAACCAGGGCCAGGAGGCCCTTGATCATTGCTTATCTTCCCGGAGAAAATGCTTGGTGTTTTTGGGGCCTGTTTTGGAAATCCTGACATCTCCATTAACTGGGCGTTCAACGGTACCAAAACGTGTCTGTAACGATTGACATCTTAGCTGGATTTTCTACCAGACATAGGTAAAACCTCAAGTTTTTGTTTTGTATTCATTGATTCATTGATCTGAGAAGATGTAAGAAATATACATGCAGTTTGTATACATATACATACCAGCACCTTCAAAGGGGTGCCAAATGGTTCCTAAAGGGTATCAATCCCTTAGGGTTTAATTGGCACCCCTTTGAAGGTCCAGGTATATAAGTATATATGTATATATATATATATATTATAATTATAATATATGCGCTGGATGAGTTCATCAAAACTAACTAAGGCTCAAACCCATAGCACCCAACAACAAGACATGCCCCGCAGGCACGGCCAAAGATCCATCTTGTCCCTGGCGCACAAGATGAGATATGTTGCTCATTCAGGACCCTGTTAAACTGCCAAATGGATACTGTCTAAGGCTGTATGTTTTGGGGGAGTTAAGTCTAAGATTTCCTAGCCAGTAGTCAAGATTCTGGGCCTAGCTACCCGTACAAGAAGAGCTGACCCCTAAATGAATATCCTCGAGGGAACTAACATATCTCACCTTTGGACAAGGATGACGTATCTTCAAACATATCTCCGGTGGAGATATGCAAGTTCCCAGGACGGTATCATCACTTAAAGTCACGTCCGTGTGTCGGTCGCACCCTTGTTATGGATTGCGGGCGCGAGGATTCTGTTGGGTGGCGCACTGAATCACGGTTTAAAAAAAACAGTTTCAAAACCCACACAACACCTGATCTGGTTAAACACTGTCATATTCAAAGCCTCACTTAATTGAATCGAATTTTAAATCACTACAGTGAGTTTTCCCCATCATGTTTATCATGTCTATATTCGAAAAAAGAATCTTAATTGTGAGAGTGAAAATTGAGGTCATATCAGACACCGCAACACCCCACATCTTCAAAGTTCTGAGAATGGCCAGTAGTTTGCCATCGAAACAAATATCACTCTAAAGGGGCCGGTTTTGTGGTTTGATGATTCCCTATATTCCCTTCACTAAACCAAGGTTTTCATTCAGAGAGCCGTTTGGGGTCTCTCTATACCTTCCTGAGGTTGTTTTGGTCACTGCAGCCTTAATTCTGATGATTTTTTTAGATCTACTAACTTACATTTGTACGTCGTAGTATGTGACTCATAGTCCGTCGAGCACTCAACAGCACTCACGCGCACTGGTGGTGAGTGGTTCGGAACTGACATGGAGCAAGATGAGCGGGGTTCTTGCATTCCAAGGAATCTTCCACAATTTTCTAGTTGGTGCTTGAACCAACCCATTTGAAAGATATCAAATTGGATCATCTCCCCATATTTCGTGGTGAAAATCAAGAATATTTGAAAACCACCCACCGAGTTTTTGCCCGAAAAAAGAAAAAACAACACAATTTCTGCCAGCTTGACCGGTGGCAACCTCGGGTTGCTGCAAGGATGGAGATCTGAGATCCATTCAAATGAAGCGAACAAGCAAGGGACAACAACTGCAAACCAGTCCATGTCTGAAAGAAACACAAAGAGTTACCCTTCCTGAAACTAACAGTTCGCCCCCAAAAAATAGGTCATCCCACCAAGGAAAGGATCGTCTTGGTGCGAACTGTTAAGTTTGAGGGTGGGTGTCAGTAAGAATACAACTTTTTGGATGTGGCATGCTTTTCAGACCTTGCTGTGCTTATCTTGCAGCCATTCATTGCCAGCTGCCCAGAAATTAAACGGTTGGCAATGTTAGACAATGAAAAAAATATGCGAGATACTTAAGAGAGCGCTCGAAAAAAACAACTGCTGCAATAAAACTATATATATTTTTATCTTGAGCCTTTTCCCAACTTGCACGATCAACATGGAGAATATAAAATAACTATAGTTGGTGGTTTCAATCCATCCGAAAAATATGAGTCAAATTGAATCATTTCCCCAAGGTTCGGGGTGAAAATTTCAAAAATATTTGAGTTGCCACCACCCAGATAAGTGGCATCTCTCCCCCAGGAATATGCAACTTCTGAACTTGTACAAGGTTTCACCAAGGTCCCCAAACACACAGGGGACCAGCACCGTCCCTGCAGGCATCTGTTCCATGTCAATATCCTTGGGAAAGAATTCTGGCGCCTCACGGGTGAAGCCAACACAGGATGCCGGAAAAATGAGAGAGAGAAGATGGTCCCAGGGAGTGGGGAATCCTGACAATTTGGAAATCATCCTAAAGGCCATTCGGCTTGTTTGGTCGACTGACTCCAGGGTGGTGTTAAGATATCAATTGATACCGTTTTCATGCAAGAATGAGTCGTACGTAATAACGTAACACGCAAAGCAAAAGAGTGACTTTCCATCAATTTTGCAGAACTTGTAATTTGTATTGTGAACCCAAACTTCTGCCAGTTGGTCTCTTTTTCTGGTGAGTTTTTTGAAAGAAAATGACAAACCTTGAGGCTTCAGGGAAGAAGTCTACACAGGAGATCAAGATCACCCAAAGCCAAGCCTCACTTCCCCCGAAAATTACCACTGCTAGGGTAAGGATATATTACATATTGCATTGGTTTCACACAGTAAACAACCACACCTCAGCACGTAAAGAGATCTTCTCCTGCACAGGAGGGCTGTGAAGAATCCTAATGGTGTGGATGTGGAAGTTTCCTGAAATGATTGAAACTGGCAGAAACTGATCCGTTTTGCATGTTGAAGATGCAGGGAAACTATCCATCAAAGAATTTATTGGAGTACCCATGGGGTAATTTCTTGAATTTGACTGCCAACTACATCAACGATTTCAAATGTATTCAAACATAAACGTCATTTCCTACCGTCCTACTATATCATACTGTCAATTTGTGTTTAAGACTTACCTGGACCTTCAAAGGGGTGCCAATTAAACCCTCAAAAAAATGGAGATTTGATACCCTGTAACGAAACCATTTTTCGCACCCCTTTGAAGGTGCTGGTAAATGTTCCCTCATTCATTCCATCCAAAAAAATCCTAAAACTATAGTTGGTGGTTTCAACCCAATTGAAAAATATGATCGTCAAATTGGATCATTTCCCCAGCTAAGGGTGAAAATTTCAAAAATATTTGAGTTGCCACCACCCAGATAATATAAGTGGCATCATCTCCCCCAGGAATATGCAACTTCTGAACTTGTAAAAGGTTTCACCAAGGTCCCCTATCTACCCTACTTGGATCAGGTGAACCCAACTAGAAAACCTTTGGATTCCTTCACTCATTGTAAGTACTGCTCGCACCTCCATTGGCCGGACAGCGCCGAGCTTGGACCAAGGAGCTGGCGTGGCCTTGACTGTTTGCCAAGGCAACACGTTTGGCTTAATCGCCGTTTCGGATCGGTTCGGAAGAGCTGATTGCAAAAATCTCATATGATTTCAACGGAAAAATCTGCATTCAGTTGATCATGGATTTTCCATATGTTGGTCATGTTAGTTTTCGGGGCGGGGGGGTAAGAGTAAGAAAGGAAACCTGAAAAAAAAGTGGAGGATTTCCACGCAAATAGGAAAAATCGCTGGTGGTTGAACTACAAATTAAAACAATATATCTTCGTCAAATTGGATCAGGTATCCCCAAATTTTGGGGTGAAAATAAGAACACCTTACAAACACCACCAACTAGGATTTAAGGGTAGTTGTTGAAAAAGGTCGACTTCGAAAAAAACAAATCCGCGATACAAGTCCTACGAAGGCTAATAAAATGAAAACATCGTGACCCATCATCAAAAAAAATCACAGCGCCAATCTTGGCAACAGTTCCCCATGTTCCGTGTGTTTAACACTTGGGGTTCTTACGGTTTCCAGGAAAAAAGGCTGGGTTTTTCATCGGACGTTCCGGACAGGATTGAGTGGTAATTCTCTTCATTTATGGGTGTTTCCAAAAATAGGGGTGGGCCCCCAAAATGGATGATTTATAATGGAAAACCTTATTAAAATGGATGATATGTATATATAGTAGTTCCTGGTATGTATATATATATATAATAAACATATGGGTGTTTCCAAAAATAATGGTATCCCCAAATCATCCAATTTAATAGGGTTTTCCATTATTTTCACCATCCATTTTGGGATACCCCTATTTTTGGAAACACCCTTATGTTTTGCTTGCAGTTTCATTTTGCTTTCTATTCCCATTGCACCCAACATTGGACAGCCTTTGGCCGCTCAGAAGAACGATCAGCGCGACCTTCAGACAGTGGAAATGTATTACAACAACATCTCCAAATTTTTCTATCAAGTCAATCCCTGAGGATCCATGTATGGTATATTTACCTACATTTGGCATATTTTACCATTAAAAACAACCAAATGTAGATAAATATACCATACATGGATGGTATGGGAATTGTACAGTCATACCTATCAAATACAGGATTAGCAAATTAGCATGGATTGGCAGCAAAGTGAGGTATCTAGATATGCAGTGACATCATAACATGCAAGAGTTTTACATATCATGACAGAATGTTTGTGATTTTAAAAGTCCTAAAGTTCCACCTATCTTCACCTGATTTTAAAAACCTCAATCAGCATCCATTGGACGGATTCTGGAAGGTGATATCCCTAGGATCGAATATCATTTCACCAATATCGCTGGAAGACATGCGTGCCTTTGCACGTCACTACATGCAATAACTATATAGTTCCCTGAATGTTCCTTAGAACTTACATCTATCCATATATATATATATTCTGGACCCTATATATATATACACACTTACATATCTATATATAAATACCATTTATATATACATTATATATATATATATATCCTAACTATATAACGTTGCTTACATACATCAGAACCCTATAGATCCTGCAACTTCTCCATCGTTTTTTCCATTTTGTTCCACAACCTTCAGAAGGCGCTTGTACCGTTGAGGATGTCTTCCTCGAAACCTGGAAAATCCAATCCGTGGTCCAATCTGGAAACAACATCTACACTCCGAGTTCACGGAAAAAACAAACCCCTGTGCTTTAGTACAAGGTGGGCCCCCCACCAGTTATAACTGGGTTGAAATAACTCCTATAACTAGGGTGAAATAAGAACAGTTAGCCATTTATTTTCGGCCCTTTATAGGGGATAGTTATAACTCCATTTATAACTGCTAGGGGCCCACCTTGTATGGAAGTAAATTTCAGGTTAACAAAAAGATTTAAAAAAAACAATGAAACTTCTGCCGTGCTTCCACCACCTTGACAATTTTTTGAACCCTGAGATCAACCCCCCCAAAGCCCCAAAACACATTTAGGTGGTGGTTCCATCTGAAAAAAAAATGAGTCAAAATGGGTTCATCTTCCCCAATTTTCGGGGTGAAACATTCCAAAAAAGAATTTGATACGAAAATTGGAAATTTGCACCTGAACATAGGCCTTTTAAACTGCCTCCAAAAAAAGGATCGGGAACTTCCAACCAACCATCCATTTTTCAGCTGGGGAAACTTGGCAGGAACTTCAGGAAGGGTAACTTTCGTTGGATGTTTTGGGGCCCTTGGGTTTCCTCCGAGGGGCCAAGGGTAGTGATAGGAGGATCATCCCAGTTAGTACCCCGATCTTTAGGGGAACCTATGATTACTAACCAATGGTTATTAACCACTTACCCGCTGGTAAACTAACATAGCTGGCTGGAAAATGAACCCCGGATTGAAAATGTATCTCCTACTAAAAATGGTGACATTCCATTGCTATGTTAGTTTACCGGAGTATCCAAAATGGGATGAGGCTCCAAGTAGTTGGATATGTCTAGAGTTGCCGTCTTGGCTTGTAATCATCGAAAGGCAAGAAGACTTTCATTGCAACTCTCCGTGGACAGCTGCACGACCGTAAGTTTGAAATTCAGATTCCCATGTGCTCAATGCATGGCATCTATTTACCTCATTTGTGTAGTTTTGGGGTAAAATGGGTAAATGTAGGTAAATATACCAGACATTGAGCACCTGGTATTGTCAAAGACTCTTGCAAAGAGACAGTGGGCCGAACGATGGGGTTGCCAGGTTGTTGAAAGAACCAACCGTTTTCTTTTCATAAACCCAATAAATATACACACTATATAGACTATATAAGGTGTATTGTAGGGGTGGATGCAGGGTACCATCCCAACCACAATTTTCGCTCTACTCTTTTGATTTGCAAATTCCGCATCTCCGCTGAGGCAAAGACGGTCACAGAGCTCTTTGGTGGCTCCTGCGTCTCCGGAGGTGATTCACTTATATATATACCCTGGAAGTCCAACCACCATTTTTTATAGGCTTGTTTCCGAACCACCATTATTTTAGTAGGGGTTTATCGTCTTCCAAAAGGAACCACCATTTTTTAAATGGTGGTTGACTTCCAGGGTATATATATATAGTCATATCTACATGAGGTCATTCACATGTATCTGGCCAAATTATAACAGTTCACCAGCCTAGATTTCCCTGAAATAAGGGGATCTCCATTACTAAACCACCAATTGGGGTGAGGTCGTGTGAGGTCGCTATAATTTGAACAGATGTTTTAAATATACGAATGTTTTACACTTTACATTTCAAGATGTGCTTTTTTTAGAACTGAACATGAAGATGTAATGCCTTTAATTGCAACATGTCAACGGTTCAAGCTAAAATGAGATTCGCTGACTCTGTTTCCCTCTCCCTCACCCTTGACTTTGCATGTACATTTTATCCATTGCATAGACTTACTGCATACATAGACATGTATACTGTACATATACGGCTACCGTATGCAGTGCACATACATTTTCATATACGCACAATCTTTACATATACATGTACAATCAAACCCCATGCAAACACATCTAGTATATGGGAGCATCTCTTGACAGCAACCCCTGCCTACAACGGTGACTCTTTCATCATGTTTTGCTGTTGGGGATACATGCTGATGGCACTAAACACAAGTGGTTGGGGGGCCATGAGGGACCGAGCACATACAGTAGAACACGCAACCCATCAATATATATAATATACGCACGGATGATTACAGATGCATATAAATTAATAATCTCACCTGCATTATGCCATATCAAGTCATACAATACCAATAATGACAGAATACATATATATATATATGGACATATATATATATATATGTATGTACAATAAGGCAAGGTCACATATTACATAATTATTATGTATCATCTTACATGATACTACATCACGTTTCATGTGATTAGACTATCTATATTGATGTCTTATATAATGTCATATCAAATTGTATCATATTGCATCATTGTATCAAATTATGTCATGTAGACATATTGATCGTACATGCCTATTCTGCCAGCATGTCAACCAAAGCGTTTTCTGGTCAATGCTCGTACACCAAAATGGTCAATTCCACAACCACAAACACACAGAACAGATACACGACCAAAACCATGCCCTACACTTTGTCGCCTACAAAATATCGCAACTGGGTTCTAAAACCATGAATATACATACTAATTATCATCATATACGTCATATAGACAACATATAATTAATCTATATCATATCTGTCATATCTAACAACAATTGTCAACATACCCAGGTTCGAAAGTGAACCAAAAAAAGGTCACCCCAAACCATCAAGTTCTCAGCTAAGGCACTTGTAGCTCTCGAAACCAATGAAGCAGTTGCTCTCTGATGGGTACACCCCGCCTTCATCATCCAATGGGTCAGGACACCCCGAATCGATTCTACGGCACAATGACGATTTCTTTGCGACTCTTGGACTCAAATTTTTTGGGTCAGGTAGGTCCAGTCAAAAATCAAGTCCCAACATCTTCTGACCATTCAAGGATCCACTTTCACGCTTGTACCACCAATTACACTGCTGTTTGCAAGTTTTCAACAAATTGGTCCAAACTTGATGCCACAAGAGTTAATGCATTCAACCATAGATCCACTTGAAACTTCTCAGTGTGTCTTCTTATCTGTCCCATTCTTCCCAATTACATCTCAACATCTCCTTTGATCCGTTGCGCCTGAGCAACTGTCGTCGTACACTGCTCATTTGAAGAAAATCCTTAGGAAGAAAGACAGAGAGAGAAAACAACCCACTTGTCACTAGTGTAGAAGCAAGCTCTCCTGTATAGCAACACAAGGCTGCCACTTTCCAAACACAATTTTGTATAGAATTTCAGCACAGTGCACTTTAGTAGCTTTGAACCCAACATGGAATCATCATCAAAGTGCTGCAAATAGAACTGGTGCGAACACCTACTTGGGGCCCCCCACAACTAGTTCCTGCGTACTCAATGTCTCGGGATTTTTGGGCACCTGCAATCTGCTTGTGGAATCGTGGAATCTGCTTGGTGACATGTGGGTGTTTCCGAAAATAGGGGGAAAACTCCCCCCAAATCATCCATTTTTATAGGGATTTCATGGGATTTCCATTATAAACCATTGAACATTTGGGGTATCCCTATTTTTGGAAACACCCATGTGGAATCAAGTGGATACATCGGCAAGATTCAACGATCAGAACGTCTGATAAGTAATCCTAGTGCACCAAAAGAACGCTTGAAATTTAAGGCCTAGAGTAGCGTAATCAGCAAATTTCATTTGCCTTAGTGGAAGTCAACGAATTCCTTTGCTTTCCCGTCCGGTAAGATTCATGGACGAAAGTATCAGCAACCCATTTGCAAGCCACCAGTGGGCATTCCATAACTTGTAGCAATTTCCATACGTCCCGCGGACATCCTTTGATAAACTGGCAACTGACAGTCTACAGGCTCATCAGTTCCAATGATGAACCTACCCCTGTCAAATATCCTGTTCGAATCATTCTAGAAAAAATCCTTGGGGAATATCCGGCAGCAAGTTAAATATGTTAAAATAATATAACATAATGACCACATGTATTTCAACTCTCTCGAGAAGGAAACAAACAAACAATTCAATGATATACAAAGTCTTCAAAGAAATACCGTGAAACATGTCCAGGAGTATTGTTCAGAAGTGCTAAATACATTCAAAGGACCGTTGACGGTTGCTCTGTTTATTGTGTTTACCTTCCGTACTGCTGATTCCAAGCATCTTCTCATGTCTCTTGAAACAAACAACATCAAGAAACAAAAAAAGAAACCCTTCTGCCACCTCCAACCATTGATTTATAAATTCTGGATAATTATGTCTAAACATAATGCAACAAAAACATAAATAGCTACCATTCATTTCCCCATCTTGTTTCCCAATGTTCAAATCTTTTTTTGTCCCATACATATATATATATATATATATATGGGTGTTTCCATAGTGGTACCCCCCATTTCACACCCCAAGTGCTGATCATTTTTAGTAGGAATACCACCATTTTCGGAAACCCCCATACGAGGTGGGCCCCCTACCAGTTATAACTGGATTTATAACTCCTATAACTCGGGTGAAATAAGAACAGTTAGCCATTTATTTTCGGCCATTTATCGGGGCCGTTTATAACTCCATTTATAACTGCATCCGGGGCCCACCTTGTACGTTACGATCGTTATTTCCATGGAGTGAATGAACTAACTTCGATTCGATAGATGGCCCGAATTCCATTGGGTGTTCATTCCTGGGGCTATGTCACGCCTTGTATATGATCCTACCGTTTTGTGTTTCCATGGTTTTTTCCGGGCTCGTCCGGTAAAACTTCCCACCCTTCGACGGATTCGACCTGCGCGGCTTCCTCCGGGGTTTCGACCACCAGTGGTGTTTTTTCCAGCGTTTTGCTGCTGGGCTCGGCCGCCACAACCTTCGCCTTCACGGTGGCCTGGTAAGGAACTAGCTGAAACGCATGGGGTTCCGTGTTTCGGTGTAAGTTTCACCAACCCAAATCTCAAGCTTGGAAGATGATCCAAAACATCTTCAAACAAAAATTGTTGATGTATGTTAGTGTGAAATATTATTATCATCCAATGTTACTAATTTGTGTTAAAAAACAAGTCGCCGGCTATCACTTGCTGACGTTCTTGTGTTTGAATATGCTCCGATTTTCCATGGATGTTTTCCAAAACCTTCACTCACCCGGGTGGCGCGCCTTAGGACGACCCTTGGTCACCATCTGCCAACTGAGCGATGCGAGATGTTACCCACTTTCCCTAGCCTTCCAAATACCTTGTGAGTAGGTGTTTGCACCGCCAAACACCTTCTGAGGATGCCTTTAGGGGGTCCAACTACCTACTCACAAGGTATTTGGAGGATTTTGGAAGACTGAAGACTAGGGTTTGACAGTGACTGCCAAGAGAAGAATCCACTTTTTGAAATTCGATTCATCCCTTTTTTAGCCTTGAGTTGCTACCAAACATCCAATTCTTGAAGGATTTGTGTGTGTGTGTGCGTGTGGTCTATAGTCTTCTGAACATAGGCATAGGCGTAACACCATTGAACAGTTCATGAACAAAACATGGGCAAAATCGAGCGAATCAAAGGTAGACACTACAGATCCCGTTCCCCGAGGGCAGGAAATTTGAAACTCTCTCATCTCAACTTATCCCTCCTGTTCAGAGACAATTGAGCCACGAAAAAATAACCTCTTACTTTTGCTACCCCCCTGAAGTTTAAAAGTTCGTCCCTGAAAAGTTACCGAAACCCAATAGAGAAGTAGTCTTCCAACCACCATTTTTCAGGGGCGAACTGTTAAACTTCAGGGGAGTATACTGGTTGTTTAAGATCCTTGTATAATGGTTCATTATAATCTATCTATAAGTGGGCAGTAAAATCCGATATATAACAGCAACTAACCAGGGTTTTTGTTCGTTGCTCAATTCATGAACTAGTTGGTGGTTTCAACTTTCAACCCATTTGAAAAATATGCTCGTCAAATTGGATCAATTTTTGCACGTAGGGATGAAAATAACCAATGATTGAAACCACCACCGTAGATAAATTTCACGTCATTTTACCCCAGACTCATCTACAAATGGATTCCGTCCCTTCACCGACACGAGTCAGCACCTGAAGAGCTGAAAAAAAAATATATATGTTGAATCCAAGTTACAAGACTCAATCCATACAAAAGGCCTGAAAAAAACCTTCATTAAAAAAAACAAAAGCATATATGTAGGCATTCATACGGTCCGTTGATGGTTCAGAAATCCGGTGAATTAACCAGTTGAGGGAAAGGTACAGTAGATATTCTCATTCATTTACAAGGTTTTGATACATCGCAGGTGGTTGTTTGGGATTTCTGAACCATCAACAGTAGGGATTCGCCAACGACATAAACAACATTTCAAGAAAACATCACACACAAAACGCAACAAAAATCCATCCTTCTGGGCAATTTCTTATAAATCCTTAGCCCAATTTAAGGCCGTTTTTTGGGAGAAAATTCCCTTGCGAAAAATCACCATTGGGAGTGACCGCTCCCGGCGGTTTGGTAGGTCGTTTAGTAAACTGCCACTCGACTCCCTGCTGCTCCGTGATGCCTCTCATCATCTGACCTGAGGCCGGGAGATGAGGGGTGATTTTTTGACCATCCCGTTTTTCCAAATAAAAAAAAATCTGACTGAGTCAGATTGGATCATTTCCCCACAAAAAAAAAAAGTTTGAAGTTATGGATCATTTCCCCCAACAAATCCAATTTGGATCATTTCACCCCAAAAACTCGGGGTGAACATAAAAAACAATTTGCAGTTTCACCACACCACCTAGGAGAAATGGCAAGGAGGCAGGGAAATTGCGCAACAATTTCACGACTAAACTTTTGAAATTTCCGCCGTTGCACGGGGCTCAACAGCCATCGAAAACGGTGTGGATGATGGACCAGCCCAAGACAAAATAATACATGAGAGGTTTTGGAAGGTGCAATAACGTGCGATTCAAAATAAAAAATAACTAGGCAAGTAAACCTGGTAAAACCTACTCTTCTCATCCCTTTTTGCTTGTTCATTCCATTCTACTGATCAATGCTTGCATGGCTCAACTTCCCCTGACCTTTCGGTTCATTTAGGTAAATTACTGAACCTTTATTGAGTCGATTTTTGAGGGAATTCACAAAAAAATCACCAGCATGTGGCCGGGAATTCACAAGCGATGACATTTGCTGCAGGTTTGGGGTTTCCTTTTCCGAACCTTTCTGCTACAATCTTTTCTGGTTGGTGGTCTCAACCCATTTGAAAAATATTAGTCAAATTGGGAATCTTCCCCAGGTGTGGGGTGAAAATAAAAAATGTTTGGAACCACCACCTAGTTATGTTTTGCAAAGCTTTGCGCGGAAATCCAGTGGAACACCGACAACCCCCACAAAGCCTTCCACAAACCCATCCAAAATTTGGATAATTTTGTGTATTCCATTCCCTAGACAGCCAAATACCTCCTGAGGTGCAGTGTTTTAGAATATATTTTGGGGGTGCAAATACCTTCTCAAGCAGTTATTTGGATGTTTAGGAATTATATTTCTTTAATTACCTCATGATAAGATGTTGAAATTTGAGATGTACTACCTCCTCTACTGCTACGAAGGAGCCTTCAGTCATGATAGAAAGGTTCCATTGTCTGGGCCCCCGAACCCAGGAGGAGCATCTGCGGCAGCCATCACCTCCGTCTCAGCTTGTTGTTCCTCCTGGCACCCCGAAACGGCTTCTTTCGAGGTAAGATTGCTATGAGATGTGCTGGAGTTTGTGGTGAAACATGACTAGGCCATTTCTGGCTCTGAGCAAAATGCAGGTCGCTGGAAAAGGTCTTCTTTCCAAAAGAATAAATATGATAATCACCTCAAGAGAGTTTGCAAAAGCCAGTGATGCATTGTTAGATGCTTCTCTTTGAAAGGTTTGACTGAAATCATCCACCAACCCATATGATCAAAACAATATGTGGTCCTGATCCTTTGGGCGTCCAGGTGGTGTGGATGCAGCGGCTTCGCTGTCGTCAGCTTGGTCCTGGTCGGTGATTCACTCATCAGCCTGGGTGAATGATGTAGATGACAACAACAAAAGCCATATCGATTCATACCCACAGGATCCATGTATGGTATATTTCCCTACATTTACCATAAATTCATGCCAAATGTAGGTAAATATCCCATACATGGATCCTGTGGGATACTGTTGATGGCTGAAAATCCGGCGGTTTCGCACCAGTTGAGGTAAAAGTAGTTTACCCCCGTTATTTACCAGGTTTTATACATCCCAGGTGGTTACGCCTTGGGATTTCTGAACCATCAACAGTATATCCAGAATTTATCTATCTCTGAAACTAACAGCAAGTTTGCCCCTGAAAATAGGCCGAAATTTGCCAAACGAGAAACGAGAAAATATTCCAACCTTCATCGATTTTCAGGGGCAAACTTGCTGTTAGTTTTAGGGAAGGTACACCCCGGAAGATTAACATGGAACCTGAGAATACACCCCTGGAAAAGGAAAATCATCTTCCAAACCATCATTTTCAGGTTCTATGTTAATCTTTGGGGGTGTAAGTATAAGTGTATATAGTCATATACAAGTTGGTGGTTGAACCAACCCATTTGAAAAATATGAGTCAAATTGGGAATCTTTCCCAGGTAGGGGTGAAAATAAACAATATTTGAAACTACCAACCAGTATAGCCTATAACTTTAATAGCACCAACAAATTGGAATACACAGGAGATTACGATACTACTGCCCCCCTCTAGATACTACTTATGGGAGGTGTTTGCTCAGGCGAATAGTTCACCTGTGCACCCCATTTGGACTCAACTGCCGGTCAACAAATCACCTTCAGGCAACCAACAAATGGACACCAGAGCCACGAAAAAAACCCACCGTACGTGACATTCCATGAAATACTGCTTGTTCAATAGGGATCCTTATAATGGCTTGTTATAATTTCCATATAGGTGGGTAGTACACTGAATTCACGTGAATAGGCAGTATAAAGTCAATTGAACAAGAATGTGTAAACATCATGCATATATGTATATGGCTCATATATATTTATATTCATATATTTATCATTGATATTTGGAGATGCTGGCACCATCTCACGAATATACTATCTGGGTAAACCATGTCCCAAAAGCAAAAGCTCACCATAGTTTTCTCGAAAAATCAGAACTTCATCAGACTTCATCATCAATAGAATTGACATGGTCATACATGTTGCTACTCTTGCTGGTTCAGAAATCCGGCTAACCACCTAGAATTAAAAAAACATGTAAATAGTGGGAAAAACTACCTTTCCCTCAACTGGTGAGTTTACCGGATTTCTGAACCATCAACCATACTTCTGTTGTCCCCTTTCCGTCTCCAAAATGGTATTCATCCAAGCAGTTTGTTAAGGCCGACCCAGTCAGTCACGTCGTTTCGTCACCGTCCTCTTCACTGGAGGACTCCGACTCTTCTGCCTGGTGTCTCACTGGTGTATCTGGATGTATGGCTGTTTCTTAGCTTCGGAAAAAACAGGGTCAAAGTACAACTAGTTGGTGGTTTCAACCCTGCAAATAACGGGACAAACATTGTTTTTTTGAGGAAAACCCCTCAAAATGTGCTTTTTCACCAACCCCAATTGAAAAATATGCGGAAGTCAAATTGGATCATTTCCCCAGGGTTCGGGGTGAAAATAAAGAATGTTCGAAACCACCACCCAGACAAGGGTGCAATTCTCACAAAAGGTTGGGGAACCGAAAAACGGAGAGAATTGCACGTTTTGTCGTTTGAGAAACGTTTTTTTGCTTTTGTCGTTTGAAATGAATGTTCTTTTGGATACTTACCAACCAAAAAAGGGCTTTGCTGAGTCAGTGTGGCATGGCACAAGGGTGCAAAAGAGAAACCAGTTACACCGTAGTGAAAGTAGATGGCGATCGCCACTCCCAAAAGGTGACGATTTGTAAGGGGCCATGATAAACCAATACATGGGAGTTGCGCCATCTACTTTCCAGGTGGTATACAAAAACACTATGGGAATGATTTCAGCACTTTTACGCAGTACAGCTCTCCTCAATCATACAGTATGGCGACTAAGACCATTATGTAAGATTGCACGATGCGTTCGACATTGCTCTCAGCAACACATAACCAACGTACCCTCAAGAAACTATGGCAAACTTAATATCACACCTATGGCAAGTTGGGCCATTCTAGAAGAAATATAACTACATCTTATTTGAATTTTGTTGTCTTCCAACTTCGTGTAATCTAAATAAACTCGTATGTCTTGTTTATATAAAATATATTCATATAAAACCATATAGATAAAACCACATAAAACCATACAACAACCTATGTATCGTGTTGGTCCATTCGTTGCAACTTGGGGTCCTTTGTGAAGCTCTGCAACTCCATCCACCGTCACTGGAAGCTGAGCCTCATCTTGACCAGTGCCATTCACCTGGAAGTTTTGAAAAAAAATGACACTGGTGAGCTTCCGGGAAAAACCATTCAATGCCTTTGGACCCCAAAACCATTAAGAACATTGAAGGTTTTAGGCCCCCATGATGGAATTATGTGTTGTAACATCTAAAGATGACTAGGTGGTTTTTGCCCACCCATTTGAAAATTTGTGGAAGTCAAATTGGATCATTTCCCCAGGGTTCGGGGTGAACATATAAAATGTTTGAAACCACCACCCAGACAACAACGTCGTGAACATGAAGTACCTCAAAGTGGAGGTTTAAAAATGTCTATGTTTTTTTTCTGGACTTCAAAACAAAAAACAAAAGCATCCAAAACAGACAGAAACAAATTAACCAAAAAACAAAAACCATGGGCTTGAGATTCCGGAATAGTTTTGACATTTGACAGAAGCTCTAAATGTAGGTCAACATGACTGCAGCATGTGTTTTGGCCGACATATACTTAGGACAAAATAGATACACTCCCTGAAACTAACATAGCACCTGAAATACTAAGGATGGATGATAATAGAGCTTCCTTTTTGGGAAGGCCTCCGGGGGGTGCTATGTTAGCTTTAGGGAGGGTACTTCGTGTGTTTCGGTAAATGTGTCATGCCACGTACTGTATCACCTTTACTGTTCCTGGAAGAGTGGCAGCGTCTCAAATATGAAGCAACTCTCTGTGGCTCGGAAAAAACTACGTTCACATGTTTACTTGGGTAATTAAAAAAATCGTAGATTCGCATAATCCACACATTTTGGAAGCAGAAATTGGAGATTAGCATATAGTATCAACACATTTTGGAAAGCACATCGAAGCACGACATTTAAGCAGCATTTCCCAGCCTCTTCAATAGGTTCAGGCTCCACTGCTGGTTCTTCTTCCAGCCCCTGTCACTAAGTCATCGACACAACAAAGAAAGGATGCTAATCTACTACAGGTAACCAAAACCTGCAGTAATCATTTAGTTGGTGGTTTCAACCCATTTGAAAAATAGTCAAAATAGGAATCTTCCCCAAATAGGGGTGAAAATAAAAAATATTTGAGTTGCCCCCACCTAGTCATGCATAAGGTATCATAAAAAAAAACCTGCAAAAAGGTAAACGACAAGAGACACCACAAGTATTTGGCCAAATTACGCTATACTTCCTAACGCCGAATCTTTCGGGTATTTTGGGGTGAGGATTCCCAAAAACCATCACCACCAGTCACCACCATTTGAGGAATTCACCACCGGCAGGTTGATTCCGCAGGAAAAATTTTGCCCAAGACGTATCGGGAAAAAACCGTATCTTCATCTGATCTGAAACTCTCGGGCTTCCCAAAGCTTTCAAACCCGGCGTGTTCACCAAAACTTCCCTAGAAACTTCCATCATCCGGAGGCCTTGTTGGCCTTCTCAGCGGCCATCTCTTTCGCAACCTCTGGAGAGGGTCCATGGATGGAACCCGGGATTCCTATGGAATTTTCCCTATAGTGGGTGGTAGTGCCACTACACATATGGGTGTTTCCAAAAATAGGGGTACCCCAAAATGGATGGTGAAAATAATGGAAAACCCTATTAAAATGGATGATTTGGGGGTACCACTATTTTCGGAAACATCCATATATGTGTGTGGCACTGCATTTTTGCTTAGGGGTAAGGGTCAACATTAGTTTGCTCCATAGATCACCCCTGCACAAACAAAATATTCAGAATGCGGGATATTGATTGATGATTGTCCATCTCAGGAATTATCGTGCCCTTGTGCGTGTAGGATCTTGTGTCCTACAACAATTTTAAAGGTAGAATTGTTTTTTTTCAGGCCAGTAGTTTTTTCAGCGCATAGTTCCTGTGGCCAGTGGCAGCAAAAGACAACCTGCAGAGTTTGGGTATCCGAAAATTTCACACATGAGCCACGAAAACAAAAACGGTCGGGTACTTTCCATTGAAATCTTGGGTGTTTCATAATAATCCAGATTAATGGTTGATGACACAACCCCCACTTAACTGGGTAGCAATGGTAGCATGTCATCCCCTAAATACCCTAAACAACCAGGAACCTTTTTTCTATAGCTCACATAATTTCATGGCCATTGCCATGCTTGAGCCCTTGGCGCTCCGCACATCTGTCGTGGCATCAGCTCCTCTGGAAGCGACACAGTCCCCTGCGACGTGATCCAGCCGAGGAAGGACGAGTCTACCCAGCAGGTGTGGGTGTGAATGTAGGTGTGAACCCATCTGTTGATGCATAAACTCTAGTAGTTGCATGCTTGTATGTCATAATTGGAGCTCAAAATGATTGACACCTAGATGTATGAGTGGAAGAAATAAGACCAAATGTGTGGTGACCCTGTCAGTATTTACAAACTTTTGGAAGTCACAGCCACACGTTTCGTACAATTTCCCGGTGCTTTAGTAGAAAATGCATATGCGTGTTCCCATATTCTCACCTTTGGTGAGGGTGATGTTGGTCGTAGCCCTGCTACATAAATATGTTGGTCCTTAACCCGTAGAATCCGTTGTCTATACAAAGATGCCCTGTGAAGGAATGATGCAAATGTTTGGACAGATTAAATAGATGCAAATACTCTATATATGGATGTTTCCGAAAATAATGGTACCCCCAAATCATCCATTTTTGTTTGGGTTTTCCATGATAAACCATCCATTTTGGGATACCCCTATTTTTGGAAACACCTATATGTTTCAAGCATGGGCACAAAAAACTTCCCACTAAAAAATTCATGGATTTTTCAGGTTTGTTCGACTCAACTTCCTTCCCCGAATCTTGTTGAAGTTATCGATTCGCATTTTTCCCTGCAAGAAAAGCCCTTACACCCCTGAAGATTAACATTCTGAACACAAAATCATGGAGCTTTGGTTCAGATCATTTTCCTTTCTTTTCATGGGTGATGGCTGTAGGTTCCTTTCGCCGTTAATCTTCCAGGGTGTGAGTTTCAACTGAAAATGGGGTTGAAGACTCCATAAACCTTGACCGATACACCAAAAATCAACCACAGCCAAAAGTCTCCTAAAATTCCATGGAGTTTCTTCCTGGTTCCCTGAAAAGGGTGGTAGGTGATACATATAATCAGCCAAGAAGGCAATGACTATAAGTGGTATTTTTCCTGCCAATTGGGTGATTATATATCACCTACCACCTTTTATGGGGAACCAGAAACAGCTATTGAATCTATTTGAGTTGCTGGAGGGACATGTACACCTCTGAAGACCAACATGACATGTCAAATATCACCAAATAGGAAATCCATCTTCATTCATGGTGGATTTAATCTATTGTCATGTTAGTTTTCGGTGCATGATCATATGTGCCAGGGTCTAAACTCCTGATATTGGGAATAAACTCATCCGACCTTTAATAGGGAATCCTTATTTCATGGGTACATAAAACCCTATTTGAGTTACTTGAGGGCCACGTACTGTTGAACGTTCAGAAATCCGGCTAACCAGTTGAGGGAAAGGTAGTTTATCCCATTATTGACAGGTTTCTTTAACATCCCAGGTGGTTGTTTGGGATTTCGTCCACCAACAGTATCTCTACAATAATCAAATGTCCAAGTGCAAATTCTTCAAAACAATTGTCGCTGCCAAAGCTGAGGAGAGTGCCAGGTCTAATCGTCCTCTCTGCTGCCTGGCGAAAATCTACTACTCATCAAAATTCGCGCAAGAAATATCATGGCGTAACCTGTAAAAATATGAAGATGTCTATCCAACCCCATAGGCCATAAGATCCATGTATGGTATATTTACCTACTTTGGTTGATTTTTATGTTAAATGTAGGTAAATAGACCATACACGGATCATATGGGAACTGTTTGACTCCATTTCATGAAACCACATGAAAACAAAAACAGGAAACACCTACCCAGTAGGGATAACAAGGCATTGCACATGAGATGGACTATACAAGTGACAAAAACCCTGGTTGTTTAGGGTATATAGTGGATGAAATCCTACCAGGTTATGTATGGGTTCCAATCAACCATTAATCAGGATCCCTATGAAACAACCAGTATAATGGAAAGCGTCCGAGGTGTTTTTTTTTCGTGGCTCAAATCGAATCGGCCAAACAGTTTGGAATTGCAAAAATAATTGTCCGCAAAAATAATTGTCCTCCCTCTCTGCCGCTTCTTTAATCACTCTCCCACCCATGTTTTTTTTTGCTGTGCACCAGGCGCCATGGAATGACGCAGCCAAGCACTCCATCACACAGGTCCAATGATAAAACATCTACGTTACTATCATGTATGTCGACATACGGACCGTAATCTTTACAGTTGACGCAGTGACAATGTGGATGGGGATTTTGCGACTCATTTTGGAACCAAAAACAAGACTATACAAATAAACGAAGTTGCCAAGTCTTCATCTGAGCAGTGACAACTTCAGAACATCAGTCAGCTTTATTGATTTTGATTAGTATTCCACTGGGAAAATGAACCCCTTTCTATCTTTTCTCACCGCATGTTCACCTTTTTTCTCGGGTGGATGGGGGTCAAGGATAATCGTCAGAATTTCCGAATCCCTGTCACCAGCTTTGCTTTCTGTGGGCATTTCACAGATGTGATGAGGTGCTATTTCTTTTTGCTGGTGAAATACAAATCCATGTTCATGAACATCATTCACCAAACATTTCAGGTACCTAAAATGGGGGAATCCCCACCTATATAAGCTGTATGTAGATACGGCTTATGCATACAGGAGTTTCCCCACCGCCCAAATAGCCGCCCAGAGTGTTCAAGATTCCTCTTTTTTAGGTACCTGAAAACTTTTGGTCCACCCCCGAAATTTAACAGTTCGCCCCTTGAAAAATGAAACGTTGGAAAACTACATTCCTTTGGGGTTTCGGTAACGTTAAACTTCAAGGGGGTAACATGTTCATGCAACATCATTTTATAGAAATTGGGTCGTGACCCCAAACCCATATTTGGGATATATTTGGGTATTTAGCCAGAAATCAAAATAAACATATCAACAAAATGGATGTTTCCGAAAATAGTGGTACCCCCAAATCATCCATTTTAATGAATTTTCCATTATAAACCATCCATTTTGGGGTACCCTTATTCTTGGAAACACCCAAATAGTGCCCTGGTGTGGGAACAACTGACGACATCCACCTCTTTGTGCAACGGAGCGGACCGCAATGGCTCGGGCTTTGGAGCTGGAACTGCTTCCTGGAGCACTTCAAGCGTGTGAAATTTGAGCCCCTGAAAAAAACCACCAAACGGAGGGCCTAGGTATACATGTGTGATATGTATGATATGTATGTATGGATTATAGATAATTAAAGATAATTATAGAAATATCATACTCTAAATACTTTATTTGGATTCTGTCTTCACTTTCGACGGGCCTACCAAACGTGCACTGATATCAAACATGTTTTTTTTGGCCAGGCCTCCAAGTGATGCTGAGATTCATATGTTAATGTGAGCAGTGACCAGTTGGCCATAGCTATTTGCTGCATATAGGGGGTTAAACTACCCACTTGTATAGGGATTATAACAAGCCATTATAAGGATGCCTATTAACCAACCAGTACAAAGGAATGTCACAAGGTTTCTGATCACTGTTCATGTGCATTAACACATACAAGCTGATGCCATGCCCCAAATTTCCAGTCTCCTTGGCTTCTCGCGACGTGGCAAAGAAAGGCCACCAACGCCACGTGGATGCTGCCTGTTTGCTTGACTGCGTAGGGTGGAGTTCAACTGCTCGCATATGGACGAGTTCCACAACAACTGCTCTGTCCTGGACTGCAAAAGCGATCCTCCAGCAAAAACATATCCATCGAATGCTTTTGACTGATTGACCTTCTATTCATGGTCCATGACACTGTTTTGAAGATCCAGATAGGCTACCGTCAACAAATGAAAGGATGTTTGAAGACGACAACGACAACGACAACGACAACGTCAACGACAACGACAACCACAACAACAACAACAACAACAACAACAACAACAACAACAACAACAACAACAACCACAACCACAACCACAACCACAACCACAACAACAACAACAACAACAACAACAACAACAACAACAACCACAACCACAACCACAACCACAACCACAACAACAACAACAACAACAACAACACAATGGACAGAAACAGTAAAAGAACACAACACAATCAGACATAAACAAAACTATGTAGCTCTTGAGGAACGTCTTGTTTGCCCATAATAAAGCAGGCAAAGCATTCAGAATTACCATGCAACGGGTGTGTTGGGGCTAGCGAGTAGTGTTTTGAATCTGAAACACTGTATTGAAATGACATCCATCATCCAGGGTTCAGTTCAACTGGTTGAGCAAGATGATTTGAATTTGCTGGGAGCCTCAAGCAAAGGCTATCCAAAAACATCCCAACGTCTTTACATTGAGCAATTTCATCAAGCGATTCATTGAAACATTCAACATGTCCTTGCTTCCCCAAGCTGCGAAGAACAAAACATGTGCCATTCTATTTACCTGGGGAAAACAATTAAAACACCAGACCCTAATACACTTTGAAAATATCAGAATGTCTTTTCAAGTGTTAAAACAAATACACATAAACTGATCTTCTGCGTTTTGCCTCCCTTTTCCCCACAACAGACTTGCAATCCGGATCCCTGGCGGCACCTCTGCTCCTGGATCCCTGGTGAGTCGACTGGGCTTTCGAAGGGTTTTTGGGTCCGATTTGACATGACATAGTCTGACATACTGTTGATGGAAGAAATTTTGCTAAAACAGTTGATATGGATAATATCCCCATTATTTACAAGAGATTTTTATAAATTCCAGGTGGTTTTCTCGCTGGATTTCTGAAAACAGGAATCGTCTGACAGTCTGCTATGAAGGAATTGATTAATTCTGTCACTTTAGTTGGATCTCGATGGTCGACGGTAGCTATTGCTGCAGTCGTTGAGGAATTCTGGAAGCGTCCTTTTGCTTGACCCTTTTGTCACACGTTTCGTTGGTACCTAAAATGGAGGAATCCTCACCCATATAAGCTGTAAGGCTTATGTAACGGGAAACCCACCTCCAAAATAGCCTTATAAAGGCTCAGAACCTGTATTTTAGGTACCTGAAACTTTTGGTGATTCCATGGTTGATTTTTTTCAGGATCAATTTATTGATTGAGAAAGATAGTTCTTGCTCAAAGGCATGAACCGTTCTGAATCATGCACCAAATCACATCTCTGATGATAGCTTGTCATATAACTTCGTGTTTGGTCTGATGTGTATATAACTAAATGGTTCTAAATCATATACAACTATCAAAGGACATCGTGCCAGTGAGACCCGCTGTGAGTCGGATCAATTGGATATGCCCTTTCTTGGCTCAGTATCATGCCATATTGATTAGACAAATTTCCGCTATTCTCTAGTACTGAACAAGACTAGGACCATTAACTGATATTGTCCAAGATAGGATGATATGTGCTTTGAATAATATGTATATACATGTAAATACAGTATACATTAATATGATATAATACTGTACAGCCAAATCACTTGTCACAATATCTCCAATAACTTTACAAGTATCTCCTATCCAAATAAGCTCCAACGGTGCTCCAACACTTGATGCTCCAACGTGTGGGTCCCACACCACTCCCCACGGTCCTGTCACTTTGCAAAGTCTCTTCCTGAGCAGCAATCACTCCACATGAGAACTCAAAACATACCTAGTTGATCCTAGTTGGTGGTTTTTCACCAACCCCATCTGAAAAATATGCGGGTGCGTCAAATTGGGTCATGAAACCCCAAGGTTCGGGGTGAAAATAAAAGCATATATGAAACCACCGTGATACAAGACATACCATTTGTTATCCACATGTTCATTCAAATTGAGACGTATTGTTGTAACAAACATCTCGTTGTTTGAAGCATCGTTGGGGTTGAACTATAAGCCATGATTGGATACAATCGGTTTGTGTGTTGATCCGTTTACTCTTGCCAATGGAACAACTGATCTTGATCAGCTCTTGCAACTGATGCCATTCAAGCATTGACAGCCACACATTCAGAAATGGACATCTCAGGACATCCCAACATGTACATTGAAAAAACACACTTCAATTCTTAACGGCAAATCCAAGTACCAAACAACTATCTTTTTTTGTAGGATCCACAGCTTACATTTCGGAAGTCTTCATACTGAGAAACTCATCCCATAAAAAATCCATGCGACCTGGGCATCATTTACCTACAGATTGCTTGATTTTTCATGCTAAAAAATGAGTACCTGGACCTTCCATTTCGGGTTCCAAATGGTTCTTAAAGGGTGTCAATTTACCATCCCTCAGGGTTTCATTGGCACCCTTTGGAAGGTGCTGGTAGGTAAATCTACCATAACCGTTCCAGTCCCATGGATGGGCCTTTGCCTCGGCGCGCGAACTCTTTGGCTTCGCCGACTTCACCTGTTTGTTGGATGGTTGAAATCGAAATTTCCGGCGATGACCGGGACACAACTAAACCCTGCAAACAATCAATAGCCGTTTCCTGGTTCCCTTAATAGGTGGTAGGTACCATATCATCACCCAATTGGCAATATATAATTTGTATATAAGTGGTATATACTGCCAATTGGGGGATTATATGGTACCGATCCCACCTATCAAGGGAACAAGGAAACTCCATTGAAATAACGGGATACACACATTGTTTATGTTGAGGAAAATCCCTCAAAATTACCACCAATTTGTCTAGTTGGTGGTTTTTCACCAAACCCCAATTGAAAAATATGCGGGTTCGTCAAATTGGATCATTTCCCCAAGCAGGGGTGAAGATAAATAATATTCAAAACCACCACCCAGTGAAATATCTTATCCAGGTTCTTCCGAGTCACCTTTTTTGGGGGTTTTGAGTGACGTTTTCCGGGGTTAAGTGACCGCCATTTGGGTTATCAAAAGGTCACGACTGGAAGAAGCTGGATTCTGGATGTTGACATTTAAACTCATTGTAAATATATATAGCTTTTCTTGTTTGGCAAAAGAACGCAATCCTTTCAATATGCAGCCAATATCACAATTTTGACGGGCATAATGTATGTGAACCAGCACCTTCAACGGGGTGCTGGTAACTGGTTCCGTTACAGGGTATCAAAATCTCCATCTGTTAGGGTTTACCTTCAAAAAGGTCCAGGAATACACGGAATACACGTTTTTCATCACATCAATCCAGAAGTCCAGAAATCCACCCTTGCCACCCTAGACCCTTCAGGTTGAATGCCTGAGATGACCCACACAGAAACAAACAACGACTTCGTTGTGGTGAGGTGAGGTGAAGTACCAGTCTATTTTTCGTCACATTGCTATGTTTGCCAAAGTTATATCAAATGTTTCATACATGATATTTGCATTTACAGTAGTAGTATTCCAGCACATAGATTCTGAACAAACATGCTTTTAAAGTACGGGGCAATGTTCCTTTTGGCCACTCATGAGACAAAAAAGTCCGCAGCTATTGGCTGTGTGTTGATTCCAGCACTCCAGCACTTTGAGGCAAAGTGTTTTGGCCGGCCTTGCCTTTGGACCCATGAAAAATGAAGGTTTTAGGCCCCAAAATATATGGGTCATAACCCCTAAAAAATGAAGGTTGTAGGTTTCCATTGTAGATTTCGGTTGCTCAAGGATTGCCGGAAAATCAGTTCACGGGTGAACCATCCCAGTGCCTTGCCTTCTCAAGGACCTTCTCTTTGGCTTCCTGACAATCCAAAAGTGGCAGCTAGTCAACCTGAATTACACCCTGGAAGCTTAACCTTGAACCTACAAATCACTCATTTAGAAAGGAACATGATCTTCCAAACCTCCATGACTATGTTGCATGTTAATCTTCATGGGGTGTACATTTGAGTTTAAATCTCACAAATTAGCAAGCCCAATGGGCCCAATGCTCGGAAACAACACAGAGTTGTTTCTTGATTCTTGGCCAAAAATCCAGTTGTTGTTTTCCGAAAATGATTCTAATTTTGGGTTGCAGGGTCTTCAATTCTATTTCTTTAAGGGTGTTAGTATATTGAAACTGCCATCATTTATAGGGTGTGTCAGGCCAGCGGTGCATGGTGTTTCCATCATACACCATGGAAATCAAGTCTCGGAATCAGTCAAATGGATCAAATGGCCTCCCGCGATTTCTCTCCAAAAACTGTCACTTGCTGGTCACAGGCATTTTCCAGTTGAATGCATGGTGTTTTCAGGTTGTTGTTGTTGTTGTTGTTGTTGTTGTTGTTGTTGTTGTTGTTGTTGTTGTTGTTGTTTCAATGGTGATCGATCCACCAAAACATACCAGTACGGTACGGTCTACAAACAGAATGATGATCATCCTCGAAATGGGTAGGTTATAATTCATGTACATGCCTAATCTGAAATGGGAGGATGCCATCAAATACATGAGACACCCATAGGGATAATATATATATATATGTTTGGTTTGATATTCACAAGCAGTAAAATTATCTAAGAGTCATCCACACCAAAGGAAACATCTGCTCAAATTTTGCTGCAGCAACCAAAAAACCTAAGATGCAAACTTCTGATTAATTCCCCAATTTTCAGCAACTTTCATCCGGTATCCAAACACGACCCGAAACATTCAACAATGACCAATGACCCTTCCACGGCAAGCAGAGGAGAATCGCAAACAAAACCCCGGATGTGCCAAGGTCTAAACTCCTTTATATTGGGAATAGGTATCTAACTTTTCATGGGAAATCCTTACAATGGGCTAATATAAATTCTTACTATTGGGTTTGATGACTATTTCCCAATTTGAGTAACAAATGGGATACCTTAGACCCTGAAACACAGATGTAAATTCATAAACAACAAACTCCCAAATCTATCCAAATCTATTTAAGCTGCCTTGACTTCTTTAGCTTCCTTCACTGCTTCCTCCTTTGCCTTTTTGCTCCTTCAAAAATCAACGCCGGGTCGTATTTGGGTGAACTTCAAAGGTTTCCCCTTTTTCGACGTGGTGAACCGTAAGATCAGTGGTGAAGTCGTGAAAACGAAATCTCAGACACGTACGTTACGCTGTTTTTTTACCTGCATTTACCCACTAAATAGGTAAATACACCCATACATGGAGTGTTTGGAAATGGACAAAAACAGCACGTTCGTTCGTCCCAGGCATTTTTGGGTGCATCCGATTCGGCATCGGATTTTCTGACCACACGGTGTAAAAACGAATGCGGTCGTCGCAATGATGAGATTCGACCTGTCCTCTGCGGTTTCTTTTTTCCACGTCCTTGAGGACGCGGATTGTGTTAAATGTTGTTTTGTTGCAAGGTCCTTTTGTCATTTGTGTTATAAAGGAACAGGAAATATAAGTCCAAAGACCCATGCCAAGCAAAAGATCCCATGCATAAGAGGATAATTGCCAACAAAGTTTACATAGCATAGCTAAGATGATACCCAGCAGAAAGAAGACCCTGACTGGTGGGATGCTCATCCAAGAAACCCGTTTCGATAGGATTTGAAACTTACATCATCACAAGCTGGGGAGGCAGCAAGATTCACCCTGTCACCCACACTTCTCCAAACAAATGTGATGAAAGTGGCGCATCACAAATTCCCTGTAAAAAAACAGGGAAGTCTTATCTTCAACATCTGTCACTTTGACAGGTGATGGTCATTGCATTCCGGGACTTTCTACCAAAAACCAAAACGGGACCGGAAAAAACGCCGGAAACATAACATTGGACTTGCCACCACATCTACGAAACATGGCTGAAAATCACATCTTCCATAGCTCCAACATGGCGAGTGGTTGGCAGGCACCTCCATCTTCCTCTCTACACCTCCGACATGGCAGGTCACAACGGAAACTGGAAGCCACTCCACTGCTGTTGAGGTTTGAATGTTTCTTCGTCTTCCCTCCCTCCCTCTCCCTCTCTCTCCCTATATATATGTAAATATGGTCACCCCCCCTAGAATAACCCCCATCATCACCTGAGCATGTATATTTATAATTTATATGTATACATTGAAGATCATTGCTATTCAACTCCAGTCGGATAAAACAGCACCAAGTCCATCCAACCCTTTCTGCACCTTTGCCGCCAAAGAACAAAGCGTTCCTGCCGCATTTGGATGTATCGACAATGTAGGCCCCTAGATCGTTGTAGGCCGAAAATAAATGGATAAGTGGGGCTATAACCCGACTTATGCGGGTTACAACCCAACCCCATTTATAACTGGTAGGGGCCCACCTTGTATGATGGGTTTGTTCCACTTGCTTCCCAGGGTCTCCTGTAGCACATCATAAACCCATCTGGATGAGGGAATAAGTACCTGGTACTTAATAAATAGTTTATATAAAACCACTGTATAATTACTAGTTGGTGGTTTCAACCCATTTGAAAATATTAGTCAAATTGGAAACCTTCCCCAAATAGGGGTGAAAAAGAAAAATATTTGAAAACCACCACCTAGATTAGGTTGGATACCCTCCCTGAAACTAACATGTTTGAACCTGAAAATGGATGGTTTGGACAAATTGTCGATTTTCCTGGATTCCAGGGGGCCCGTATTCTCAGGGTCTTAACCTTAATCTTCCGGGGTGTACGTCCCTTAAATGGGTAAAATTTACACCAACTGACTAACTAGTTACGATCACGAACCCAGCCAAACACCCATCCATCCTACAGTTATCCATGCCCAATGTTGGCAATGTTGCGCCAATATTCTTCTTCAAACTAAAACGTTGACTCAAAAAAATGTTATACCTTACTTAATCGGATAATCTTGAAAGCTATATAAATGCTAACTTCAAACCAATCCCATATCCATATAATTCCACATAAGTCCACATATATAATTCCATAAATAATTATATAACTAATATCCATTTATCCATATCATGCCATCATCACCCATTCCCTGCCCCTAAAACTCCAGGAGTCTCGCCTCGACCATTTCCATCCAGGCTGTTACCGTGGTATATCTGACGGTTTAGGACATTGAAAAACCAGTTGTCCAGGCTGCGATGGGGACATGAATTGGAATATCTGTAAGGATCTGATCGATATGTCCCAAGATTTCGGGATATCCCCTACAATCCTATGACCTGGGGATGGGATTTTTCGACCATCAATCCTACGAATTTTCGGGAGGTGTCTGGATTCTTAGGGTATGGACCATCTCATGGTTCTGCTGCCGGGATCGAAACATTCAAATGGCTTATGGAGAATCATCCCGGGAATAAAAGAACTGGGTACAAGATGGGCCCCGGATCCAGTTATAAATGGAGTTATGGGGCCCCTATAAATGGCCCCTGCCAGTTATAAATGGAGTTATAACCCCCATAAATGGCCTTATAATTAAGTTATAACCCTAGTTATAGGAGTTATAACCCAAGTTATATCTGGTAGGGGGCCCACCTTGTAGGACCGGTAGGATTTCTGGGGGTTCCGAATTTCTATATAGCACACAAAGCCAGGTTGAAGTGGTTTTTGCTAATTTTGAAACATGCAACCACTGAAACTAAATGGACTGATCCTCCAAGGAACGGTAAAGGATGTGAAACTCTGAAAGCTTGCTATCCAATTTTTAATGATGTCTAAAGTAATGATGTTTAAGGACTTATTTCTGGAGGAGTACCGTTAGGGGGGTATAGGTTGACCAGCCATGAAAGTAGGTTTGAAGATTGACCTGAAGAAACCAAGATCTGCACTTCCACAAACAAAAACTGATCTAATAGCCTAATAGCTAGAACCCCTCTCCTAACAGAAACAATTACCATCTTCCAACCAACTCTTCGGGATTCACTGACATAGGAAAAATGCTGGTACCCTTAAGAATCAACCCCATATTCACCTCATATAGTGGGTATCTATTGGGTCCCAATCCCCCTTTAAAGGGCTCCGACAGGGGGGCTTAAACAGCTAGGGTACCATGCAAGGGTACCAGCATTTTCCTAATGACACTGGTCCGGACTTGGGAGGACTGACTTGTCGGCCTCTACCACATATATGTGGACAAGTTACGTTGGTACACTTGTGACTCACATAATATTTTCAGCAGTCCGAAACGTTCAGATGGACACCAATTACTTTCAAGTGGCATGTGGCATCATGCCACTTTTATAATTATTGCAGTTGCGAAAGAGCCACTATGAGTAAAAATTCGCGAATTGGCAAGCGGAGAAACCTTTTATCTACAATTACTACTGTTGATGGCTGAAATCCCAAACAACCACCTGGGATGGTGCTGATACCCTTCAAAACAATGGGCTAAACTACCAACCTCAACAGTATCATCACCAGTCACATATGTTGAGTATCTCAAGTCACCAACCCTTTCCCCGTTGAACAAGAAATGCTCACCCAAAAGGTCAACTTGGAGATTTTATACAGGGACCCTGGAATGGTACCCTAACCCCTGTTTTGGAGGATTAACCCCCATTTATCCTCATTTTAAGCGTTTCCTTCATCCCAAAAGGGGACCGCCTGTACTCACAAAAGGCCAAGACAGCCACGAAGAACCACGTGCCAATACCCAAGCCCTGCAAGTTCAGAGGGTCGGAAAGTGATGTCGTCTTTTGTGGTGGTGTATTTCTCACCCATAGGATCCATGGGTTGAGGTATATTTGCCTACATGAATCGTTGATTTTATGGTAAATTAGTAGAGAAATATACCAGTCCCATGGATCCTATGGGTCATGAACACCTGAGCCACGAAAAAAGCCCTCCTACTTTCCATTGAGTCCTGGTTTGTTAATAGGGATCCTTGTAATTTTGTAATGGTTTATGAAAATCCTTAAACAACTGGGAAGTATAGTCCCAAAATATTTAACCCAACCAACCAACCAGGGTTTTTTCGTGGCTCACCTGCCTCTGGGAAGTCGACGTGTGAAGAAAAATAAGAACGTCACTTGTTCGGGGAAACTGCCGATTGGCTCAAAAGAATCGAACATAAAACAGGCCATTTCATCATGATGAAAGACCTGGAGCAAACAGCCGAACAGTCACTCCAAGAAGTGTTTTGAACAGTCACAATGAAGTGCCTTCCCACTTGCTCTTGCAGTACATTCTTGGCATTTTGATGAGCAGTCATGAATTACATGAAGTACTAACCATTGGCATTAGCATCTAATACCATCATGCCAATGACTTCAAACTGCTGAGGAGCCTGAAGCAAAGCTCCCCAGTTCAATCGAGGACCTGTGCCGGTTCCGTAAGGCGGAACGAAGCTTGCATTCTGAGTACGAGATCTTAACAGGAGAAACCTTCACTTGAGCAACGTTCAAAACCCTGTTGACATAATAGGGATCCTTATAATGGCTTGTTATAATCCCAATATAACTGGGTAGAATAATCCCCTCTATACAGCTACTACTACCACGGTTTTGGTCACTGCTCACTTGTGCTTGCAAGTGATTGCCCCATTGCAACATCAACAACATTTTTTTGGTGGTGAAACAAGGCAACATCACTAGTCATTCTTTAACCAAATGTTCGTGGTTTCAGCAAAGGTTCTGGAGGGTTCAAAGATCTTTCAGCCTTTTACCTAGTCTGGTAAACTCCGTTGCAACGGATTTTTCCTATCCATTTGCAATTGTCAAGGAACAGGCTCCAATATATGTATATATTGTATAAACAAAAAATATATATATATATATACATTCATGGGTAGCAGGTAGCGTGTATATATATATGCTCACCCC